>JBBPBX010016902.1:0-47505 GCA_038048925.1 Garcialebias charrua | reverse complement strand
AAAGAGGTTCCACTGAGATTTGAACTCAGATTGCTGGATTCAAAGTCCAGAGTGCTAACCATTACACCACGGAACCACAAAAAACAATGGTTTGGACTTTTTTTCCCAACAGATATTTCACATTGAACTTTAAGATTAATAATACATTTTTGTGAGTATTGTCTTTTTCTCTTAAGTCCATTTTCTCTTAAGCAATATCACACAGCTGTTAAATTTAAGGTCCCACTGAGATTTGAACTCAGATCGCTGGAGTCAGAGTCCAGAGTGCTAACCATTACACCATGGAACCACTATGCTACAACTGTGACAAAACTAGCCTTAATACTTAATCTACAACAAGTCAATTCAATTGAAACACTTCTGTGCACATGTTCATCATCTAAACCTTAAAGCTGTAAAAACCCAGTTATCCTGTACATTGGGAACTTTAATACATCCAGAATTGTATTTTTCTTCAAAGGATAATTTTTATCAGATGAAATGTTAAAAATCTCTTGTGAAATTTTCCACGCTATGACAGATATTGGATCAGTCAAAAGTAAATTTAGATAAAAGTAATACATGCCGAAATAGCTCAGTTGGGAGAGCGTCAGACTGAAGATCTGAAGGTCCCTGGTTCAATCCCTGGTTTTGGCATTTGTGGTGTTTAGTGCTTCACAACAACAAACATTGCTGATTTCTGGAATAAACAGTGTATATTTCTTCAAGTGATTTACATATCTGATCCTTCAATGAATCAAACCACACATACACAATAAAGAAATTTAAATGTACAGCAGACACCTTGCTCATGCATTGAAAAACCATAAGATTGTACCTTCTAGCTTTCTTCTTGGACATTGTATACCTTGTATGTGTAATTGTGCCAATTATACAGAGAAAAGACTTCATTTAGTCTCTCAAGGAAGAAATCCCTTTGAATGACCTGTTCAAGACTTACACAAGTAGCTGAGATGGGAATTGTCCTTAGACCTTTGCTTGTCTTCTCCAACACTTTATCCACACTTTGAACTAGGTTATTGCTCTCCACTTGATGAAAATCTGAAGCACCTTAGAGAATTCTTGAAGATGTTTCCATGCATGTGATTTTGCATCAAGAATATGGTAGGACATGCTTGTAGAGCAACGCTGAAAATGCTTTGTGGTATATATGAAGAAGGAAAAAAGAGGTTCCACTGAGATTTGAACTCAGATTGCTGGATTCAAAGTCCAGAGTGCTAACCATTACACCACGGAACCACAAAAAACAATGGTTTGGACTTTTTTTCCCAACAGTTATTTCACATTGAACTTTAAGATTAATAATACATTTTTGTGAGTATTGTCTTTTTCTCTTAAGTCCATTTTCTCTTAAGCAATATCACACAGCTGTTAAATTTAAGGTCCCACTGAGATTTGAACTCAGATCGCTGGAGTCAGAGTCCAGAGTGCTAACCCTTACACCATGGAACCACTATGCTTCAACTGTGACAAAACTAGCCTTAATTCTTAATCTACAACAAGTCAATTCAATTGAAACACTTCTGTGCACATGTTCATCATCTAAACCTTAAAGCTGTAAAAACCCAGTTATCCTGTACATTGTGTCAAAGTATGCAGGACTTTTACATTGAAAACAGACTGTGGCATTTTAGCAAACCATTTTACTAAACACATACATCACAGAGCCACGGGCTGAAAGCCTCAATTGGGGCCATATAAAGTAAGTACCGACACCCACGCGTGCTCACCCTGGCCTGCTCAGAGCAGGGTATAATAACACACCGTCAGTAACCCTAGATTAGTTTAATTTTTATTGCATTTTAAACTCATATTCATTCATTCATTCATTCAACCTTTATTTATAAAGGCTAGCCATATGGTTTTTACTTTTTATATGCTTTGTCTGTATTTTGGTAAACCATCTTTGTGTTATTGTATGGCATTTTTAGTTAACCCTGTGCTATAAGAAATATAAGATTTAGTCAGGCCTCACATTAACACACGCACAGCAAAGGTCATATATGCATGCTCACTCAGGCCCAGGAGGAGGCCTGAACAGAATTAGGTCAAGTAAGAACGCAAGAAGGCCTCAGAGGCAAACCTTTCTGCTGTTAGTTTTGCTGTGTTTTGCTGTGTTGTCAAATAGAACTCCCCAAAATAAATAGAAAGAACACTTTGTTAGATGAGCTGAAGGCCTCTTAAAACAGAGCTCTGTGATTCAAGGCCTGTTAAAAATGAAAAGAGTTTTTAAAGCATTTAAAACAAAGATAATTAAAATAAAATGTAATCTTTGAATGAGCACTTTTTGAACCATGCTACAGCAGCCAGACACAGAAGCTCTAACGCACACACACACAAGCACATGAACAGGCCTCTCACCAGACAGAGTACACTCACGCACACACGTGCACGCACACACACACATAGATAAACAGCTGAGGTCTGCTTGGAGCAGAAATAGGTCAGAGGAGATAAGAACGTGCACACTTTTACAAACTCACAGAGGAAGAGCTGCGGAGAAGTTTGTAGGCTCTTAACAGTTCACTTCTAAATCAAACACATATAATTATATAAAAAAAGTGTTCTTATATGAAACAAAGTGTGATAAGTGATTGAATATGTGAAGTGTGTGTCAAGTGGTTAACTGAATATGCAGGATTATGTATTATGAGTAAAATGAATGTTATTTTATGTTTTCTTTTAAGATTCACGGTAAACCAAAGAGGTTCTCCACTGCTGGGTATTGAAAAATAGTTTTGAATATTACATAGCACGTTAAAAGAGTGTTTTTTCCACAGTTTGAGTAAATGTAGGTAAAAGTTGAGGATCTGGGTGAAAGTTGAAAATTTCTTCTGACTGAAGAAATTGGAACTTTGCCAGATGACAGATGGCATTAAGTCATTCTCTGCTGAGGGAGGGGGACAGCTGAAAGAGACATTATGTCATTTTTCAGTGAGGGCTGAGAGGAGGTGTAAAAAAGTTACCTCATCATTAACCAATGAGTACTAACAAAATGATGTAATTCTCCATGGGGGGAGCAGAAAAAGCCCAGTTCCCCTATAAAAGATGAAAGTCTGAGAAGAAAAATTGCTGAGTTTTTGGACCCCTGAAGAATTCTTGTGGATTATACTGAACTCTCTGGAGCTGAAAAAGAAGAAGATTGGATTATCTGAAAAAGGGTTTTTCTTTTTGATCAACAAGGAAAACTTTTTTGCCTCTCAGCCCGGATATTTCCAACTTCTTCACAATTTGGACTGGCTTCAGAGATGGAATAATTTTCCTATTCTTTTGGAAATCCCTTGTGGTACTTTCTGACAAGAAAAAGGTAGGATAATCTTCCCAGTTGTATCCACAACTAAATTTATATTAAGATTAAATTATTAATAACAGTAAAAAAGCCTCCTTTTATACAAGAAGATTAAATAATCGGTTGAAACCAACAAAGCGGAGATCTTCTCGCTGAAAGCGGACTGGTTTATCAGCTTGTTTGAGCTAAAAAGAACACAGAGTTCTTTTTGTCCTCCCGGCTGTGGCGAAAGGGCCTTTGAAAGCTCAACGGAGCTGTGAATGGGTGTTTTTACATTTTTATCGGAGTAACTGATTTTTCCTGGATATAATTATTTTTATTTTTTACAAGATTTTTTTGTTTTATAACAATTCTGTGGAATAAACCTCAATTAATGGATTAAACCAATTTTTTTTCCCTTCTGAATGAATTAGGGATATTTTCCTTTCTGTTCATAACAGATTAAAAGGAGTTTAAAGAGAAGTTTTGTGCGTCGAGAGATCAGACTGCAGCAAGCTGAATGTTTGGGAAAATTGGGAAGATAAGAAGAACACAGTGTCCCTGTTCGTCTTCTAACCGCTGTTAAAGGCCTCTCGTAATGGATTTTTAACTAATTTTTCCAGGAATTACCACATTATCTAATGGATTAAAATTGTCTATTTCTGGATTACCATTTTTCTGGATGGATTTAACAGATTTGTGGAACAAACAAATTCTCTTTGATTTAATTCAACTATTAATTAAGTTACTGTTTTGGGTCATCTGAGACCAACCCCAGAGCGGGGACCTGCCAGCTAGAAGCTGACTGACCTTTGTTAATTCTACGTGAGTGAGGTTAGCTGCAGGATTTTGCAACAAGTCCTCACTCAAGCCTCTCCAGTAACGGGTTTTTTAACTTTTATCCTTGCACACGAGTATTACCCGATATGTCTCAAGATTAGTTAGGATTAAGGCTGAGACGAGGTAATTCAACCAGACTGTTACTGTCTTCAAATCTGCATGTCATATCCTGTTTCACTCCGCCGATAGCCCGACTTAGCAGAATGGAGTCAGATCGTATCCCACGGAGAAACACACATTAACGACAGATTACCTCTAGTAGATAGTTATTGTTATCCGTCTGGTTAGTTTTAGAACCTAGGAAAATAAGGTTCCAGGATATTGTTTTACTCTTTTTGGCTAACACAACCATTTAAAACCTCCAATAATCTTGTTGTTATCTTTGAACCAAGTTTCCCATCATTTAATATCAAGGTGAGTCGAATGAAAAATCCAAATTTGTACGTTTTATATTCTTTAATATTTAATTTGCAGGGGTAACAGCATAAGCACTACTTACTACAGAAAAAGATTTAATCAGGTTACATGATTTGCATTTAAGATAACCAAATGATTCACAGCTCACCAAAAGATGTCTTCCACACGCTGGGCCTTAATGTGTTTTTAGCTTTAATTAAATTGAGTTGCAATCCAATGTATAATTTGTATAATCTTCTAAAATGTTGGTTTATTCTACTATAATCTGATTCCAATTAAATATATTCAATTCCATCCAGTTAATCTTGTTGTGTTCCAACTTGTGTTTTTATTTCCACCAGAAAACTTAATCCCATCAGGAAATCTTGTTTTTTCTACAGAAAAACCTCCAGGTGATGCTGTTGTACTCCACTCAGAAGTCTGCACTCCAGCAGACTGGACAAATCTTTGTTTAATCCCACATAGGAAAAGCTTGTGTTTTTAATCCTAACAGAAAGGAAGAACCGGCAATCCAGGCTTCAATCCACTCAAGACCGGCTGCACGGCGCTGATGAACAAAACTCCCGCAGCGGCGTTTAAAAATCCCAGTTGTAATCCATCAAAACTGTTCAGGGCCAAAAAGTCTGGTAATCCTCCCAGGCAAAATCAATTATTCCTCAAAAGTGTTATCCATTCAAAGATATTGTAATCCATTCAGTTGTTCTGCGATACTGATGAAC
The DNA here is from genome assembly GCA_038048925.1 of Garcialebias charrua. Taxonomy (NCBI): domain Eukaryota; kingdom Metazoa; phylum Chordata; class Actinopteri; order Cyprinodontiformes; family Rivulidae; genus Garcialebias; species Garcialebias charrua. The sequence continues at coordinate 42,261 of JBBPBX010016902.1, read as the reverse complement.
AAGGCCTTCAAAGCGGGCCTGAGGTTAAAATTAGAACATCGTGTTCTCCTGGCTTTTCATCCAAGGTCAGTCAGCTTCTAGCTGGCAGGTCCCCGCTCTGGGGTTGGTCTCGGATGACCCAAAACAGTAACTTAATTAATAGTTGAATTAAATCAAAGAGAATTTGTTTGTTCCACAAATTTGTTAAATCCATCCAGAAAAATGGTAATCCAGAAATAGACAATTTTAATCCATTAGATAATGTGGTAATTCCTGGAAAAATTAGTTAAAAATCCATTACGAGAGGCCTTTAACAGCGGTTAGAAGACGAACAGGGACACTGTGTTCTTCTTATCTTCCCAATTTTCCCAAACATTCAGCTTGCTGCAGTCTGATCTCTCGACGCACAAAACTTCTCTTTAAACTCCTTTTAATCTGTTATGAACAGAAAGGAAAATATCCCTAATTCATTCAGAAGGGAAAAAAAATTGGTTTAATCCATTAATTGAGGTTTATTCCACAGAATTGTTATAAAACAAAAAAATCTTGTAAAAAATAAAAATAATTATATCCAGGAAAAATCAGTTACTCCGATAAAAATGTAAAAACACCCATTCACAGCTCCGTTGAGCTTTCAAAGGCCCTTTCGCCGCAGCCGGGAGGACAAAAAGAACTCTGTGTTCTTTTTAGCTCAAACAAGCTGATAAACCAGTCCGCTTTCAGCGAGAAGATCTCCGCTTTGTTGGTTTCAACCGATTATTTAATCTTCTTGTATAAAAGGAGGCTTTTTTACTGTTATTAATAAATTAATCTTAATATAAATTTAGTTGTGGATACAACTGGGAAGATTATCCTACCTTTTTCTTGTCAGAAAGTACCACAAGGGATTTCCAAAAGAATAGGAAAATTATTCCATCTCTGAAGCCAGTCCAAATTGTGAAGAAGTTGGAAATATCCGGGCTGAGAGGCAAAAAAGTTTTCCTTGTTGATCAAAAAGAAAAACCCTTTTTCAGATAATCCAATCTTCTTCTTTTTCAGCTCCAGAGAGTTCAGTATAATCCACAAGAATTCTTCAGAGGTCCAAAAACTCAGCAAAATTTCTTCTCTTCCACAGCTTTTTTATAGCCCAGAGAGGGGGCTTCAGTTCCCCTCCTCAGAAAATTACATCATTCTGATAGGGCTTCATTGGTCTGTGGTGAGGTAACGTTTTACACCTCCTCTCAGCCCTCACTGAACAATGACATAATGTCTCCTTCAGTTGTCCCCCTCCCTCAGCAGAGAATGACTTAATGCCATCTGTCATCTGGCAAAGTTCCAACTTCTTCAGTCAGAAGAAATTTTCAACTTTCACCCAGTTTTACTCAAACTGTGGAAAAACACTCTTTTAACGTGCTATGTAATGTTCAAAACTATATTTTTCAACCCTCAGCAGTGAAGCATTCTTTAGTTTGCTGTGAATCATAAAAGAAAACATAAAATAACATACATTTTACTCACATACACAATCACATATCTCCAGTTAATCACTTGACACACACTTCACATAACCATTGCATGTCTGATTTTCTTTGTTGTAAATGCTTGCCCTTTCTAACAGGCTTTGAATCAACCTTGCAGCCTCTCTTCTGCTCTGGCAAAAGTGTGCACGTTTTTATCTATCTGACCTATATTTGCTCCAAGCAGACCTCAGCTGTTTATCTATGTGTGTGTGTGCGTGCACGTGTGTGCGTGAGTGTACTCTGTCTGGTGAGAGGCCTGTTCATGTGCTTGTGTGTGTGTGCGTTAGAGCTTCTGTGTCTGGCTGCTGTAGCATGGTTCAAAAAGTGCTCATTCAAAGATTACATTTTATTTTAATTATCTTTGTTTTAAATGCTTTAAAAACTCTTTTCATTTTTAACAGGCCTTGAATCACAGAGCTCTGTTTTAAGAGGCCTTCAGCTCATCTAACAAAGTGTTCTTTCTATTTATTTTGGGGAGTTCTATTTGACAACACAGCAAAACACAGCAAAACTAACAGCAGAAAGGTTTGCCTCTGAGGCCTTCTTGCGTTCTTACTTGACCTAATTCTGTTCAGGCCTCCTCCTGGGCCTGAGTGAGCATGCATATATGACCTTTGCTGTGCGTGTGTTAATGTGAGGCCTGACTCAATCTTATATTTCTTATAGCACAGGGTTAACTAAAAAATGCCATGCAATAACACAAAGATGGTTTACCAAAATACAGATAAAGCATATAAAAAGTAAAAAACATATGAGTTTAAAATGTCATATAAATTAAACTAATCTAGGGTCAAACACCAAGGGATAAAAAGTGTACCATACCCTGCTCTCAGCCCTGTACCAAAGGCAACTTACCATGTGTGTGTATATGTGTTGTAAAGATTTTTGTAGCAGTATAAGTCTGTTTTCAACCTAAAAGTCTTGCCTATTTTGACACCCTCTGCTTGAAAACAGGCGGTACTGCTCCAACAAGTCCTTTAACACTCATCGTGATCTTCTCGTCATCTGTGTCCATGCCATCTGGGACCCCGAGATGTCGTCGTCAGGTCACGCAGGATCCTTGGTGCCTCTGGACCCTGGATTGCTGTTCGCTTCTTCTCAACCTCCATCATGGTGTAGTCATCCTGGTCAGTTCCACGTGTTCCGCCCGACTGAGGTGAGGTTATCTCCTCAGGTCATCTCCTCAGGTCATCTCCGGAGATCCTGTAGTGGTCAATGATTCTTCGTTCTCCCTTGTTGATCGAGCATCAGGATCAGCATTCTCACTGGCATGAGGCATCAGTGTTTCAGCATTCTCCCTGGCTTCAGATATCCTTCAGGCGAGTAGGTAGCATTGCCATCCACACCTGCTGAAGCGGTGGTGTTACAGTGAGTCTTCAAGAATCAAGTCAGACTCTGAGTCAAAGGGATCAGCTACTGCTGGCCTGACTGGGATAGCTTTGTCAGGTTCTTCCGGCTTAGCTGGGCCGGTTGTATCAGGACATTATAATTAAGTAAATAAGTAAAATAAGCAAAGAAGGAAATAAGTAAATAAGTAAATAAGTAACCTAAATTCTATATACTAGCATGAGCGGGGGGGGGGTTTAAGCGGTGTTGGCTAAAATGATCAATTTCTTTCTGCTTTCGGAATCAAACCTCCTGGGTCGTACTTTGGGACTTTGCTCAGTAGCGTTGATTCTGGCACCGTCTTGTGTTTTACGGTGTGGACAGTCTTGACTTTTGGTTAGGTTCTGATGTTCTCCAGTCCGGTTTCTTCTGATGAAAGGAGGGACTTTGTCACAGTCCAGATGAATATTGCCCCAAAATTCCCAACGAGGGAGTATGGCTTGGCAGCTGTCGTCCTTCGGTGGGGCAGGATAAATCACTTCAGCCTCCCAGTAACCCTGGTGGCATAATCCCATTAGTGGTCTACAGCCCCAATCACAGTGCCATTCAGGGGTTTCTTTGTCCAGATGAATCCAGTTACATCTCGTTGTCTTTTTTATTTTGTGATGCAGGAGCATTATCCAGGTCACAATTCCATCCATCCATCCATCCATCCATCTTCTTCCGCTTATCCGGGGTCGGGTCGCGGGGGTAGCAGCCTAAGTAGGGAGGCCCAGACTTCCCTCTCCCCAGCCACTTGGAGCAGTTCCTCCGGGGGAATCCCAAGGCGTTCCCAGGCCAGCCGAGAAACATAGTCCCTCCAGCGCGTCCTGGGTCTTCCTCTGGGTCTCCTCCCGGTGGGACGTGCCCGGAACACCTCACCAGGGAGGCGTCCAGGAGGCATCCTAACCAGATGCCCGAGCCACCTCAACTGGCTCCTCTCGATGTGGAGAAGCAGCGGCTCTACTCCGAGTCCCTCCCGGATGACTGAGCTTCTCACCCTATCTCTAAGGGAGAGTCCAGCCACCCTGCGGAGAAAACTCATTTCAGCCGCTTGTATCCGAGATCTTGTTCTTTCGGTCATAACCCAAAGCTCATGACCATAGATGAGGGTGGGAACGTAGATCGATCGGTAAATTGAGAGCTTTGCCTTTTGACTCAGCTCTCTCTTCACCACGACAGACCGGTACAGCGCCCGCTTCACTGCGGACGCTGCACCTATCCGCCTATCGATCTCACGCTCCAGTTTTCCCTCATTCGTGAACAAGATCCCGAGATACTTAAACTCCTCCACTTGGGGCAGGACCTCCTCCCCGACCCGGAGAGGGCATGCTACCCTTTTCCGGCTCAAGACCATGGCCTCGGATTTGGAGGAACTGATCCTCATCCCGGCCGCATCACACTCGGCTGCAAACCGCTCCAGTGAAAGTTGTAAATCACGAACTGATGAAGCCAGTAGGACCACATCATCTGCAAAAAACAGAGAAGCGATTCTAAGGTCACCAAAACGGATCCTCTCAACACCTTGGCTGCGCCTAGAAATTCTGTCCATAAAAGTTATGAACAGAATCGGTGACAAAGGGCAACCTTGGCGGAGTCCAACTCTCACCGGAAACGAGCCTGACTTACTGCCGGCAATGCGGACCAAGCTCTGACACCGGTCGTACAGGGACCTAACAGCCCTTATCAAAGGGCCTGGTACCCCATACTCCCGGAGTACCCCCCACAGAACCCCCCGAGGGACGCGGTCGAATGCCTTCTCCAAGTCCACAAAACACATGTAAACTGGTTGGGCAAACTCCCACGCACCCTCCAGGACCCTGCTGAGGGTGTAGAGCTGGTCCAGTGTTCCACGACCAGGACGAAAACCACACTGCTCCTCCTGAATCCGAGGTTCGACTATCCGACGGACCCTCCTCTCCAGAACCCCTGAATAGACCTTACCAGGGAGGCTTAAGAGTGTGATCCCCCTATAGTTGGAACACACCCTACGGTCCCCCTTTTTAAATAGGGGAACCACCACCCCAGTCTGCCAATCCAAGGGAACTGCCCCCGATGTCCACGCGATATTGCAGAGTCGCGTAAGCCAACACAACCCTACAACATCCAGAGCCCTAAGGAACTCCGGGCGAATCTCATCCACCCCCGGAGCCTTGCCACCGCGGAGCTTTTTAACCACCTCGGCGACCTCAGCACCAGAGATCGGAGAACCCGACCCAAAGTCCCCAGGCTCTGCTTCCTCAGTGGAAGACGTGCCAGTAGGATTGAGGAGGTCTTCGAAGTATTCCGCCCACCGACTCACAACATCCCGAGTTGAGGTCAGCAGCACGCCACCTCCACCATAAATGGTGTTGGTCTCGTACCTCTTTCCCCCCCTGAGACGCCGGATGGTGGACCAGAATCGCCTCGAAGCCGTACGGAAGTCATTCTCCATGGCCTCTCCGAACTCCTCCCACGCCCGAGTTTTTGCCTCAGCAACCACCCGAGCCGCATGCCGCTTGGACTGCCGGTACCTATCAGCTGCTTCCGGGGTCCCACAAGCCAAAAAGGCCCAATAGGACTCCTTCTTCAGCCTGACAGCATCCCTCACTGCCGGTGTCCACCACCGGGTTCGAGGGTTGCCACCTCGACAGGCACCAACAACCTTGCGGCCACAGCTCCGATAAGCTGCCTCGACAATAGAGGCGCGGAACACGGCCCACTCGGACTCCATGTCCCCCGCCTCCCTCGGAACGTGTTCAAAGCTCTCCCGGAGGTGGGAGTTAAAGCTCCGTCTTACGGGAGACTCTGCCAGACGTTCCCAGCAGACCCTCACGATACGTTTGGGTCTGCCAGGTCTGACCGGCATCCTCCCCCACCATCGGAGCCAACTCACCACCAGGTAGTGGTCAGTAGACAGCTCCGCCCCTCTCCTCACCCGAGTGTCCAAGACATGCGGCCGCAGATCAGATGAGACGACAACAAAGTCGATCATCGAACTGCGACCTAGGGTGTCCTGGTGCCAAGAGCACATATGGACACCCTTATGCTTAAACATGGTGTTCGTTATGGACAATCCATGACGAGCACAGAAGTCCAATAACAGAACACCACTCTGGTTCAGATCAGGGGGGCCGTTCCTCCCAACCACACCCCTCCAGGTCTCACTGTCATTGCCCACGTGAGCGTTGAAGTCCCCCAGTAGAACAAGGGAGTCCCCAGGAGGCGCACTCTCCAATACCCCCTCCAAGGACTCCAAAAAGGGTGGGTAGTCTGAGCTGCCGTTTGGTGCATAGGCACAAACAACAGTCAGAGCCCGTCCCCCCACACGTAGGCGAAGGGAGGCTACCCTCTCGTTCACCGGGGTGAACCCCAACGTACAGGCACCAAGATGGGGGGCAACCAGTATGCCCACTCCTGCTCGGCGCCTCTCACCAGGGGCAACTCCAGAGTGGAAGAGTGTCCAACCCCTCTCAAGGAAACTGGTTCCAGAGCCAGAGCCATGCGTTGAGGTGAGTCCGACTATTTCTAGTCGGAACCTCTCAACCTCACACACTAGCTCAGGCTCCTTCCCCACCAGAGAGGTGACATTCCATGTCCCAATGGCCAGCTTCTGTAGCCGAGGATCAGACCGCCAGGGTCCCCGCCCTCGGCCGCCACCCATCTCACATTGCACCCGACCCCTTTGGCCCCTCCCACAGGTGGTGAGCCCATGGGAAGGGGGACCCACGTCTCCTCTTCGGGCTGTGCCCGGCCGGGCTCCATGGGTAAAAGCCCGGCCACCAGGCGCTCGCCAGCGTGCCCCACCTCCGGGCCTGGCTCCAGAGTGGGGCCCCGGTGACCCGCGTCCGGGCGAGGGAAAACTTAGTCCATTAATTGTACTCATCATAGGGGTTTTTGGGCTGCACTTTGTCTGATCCCTCACCTAGGACCTGTCTGCCTTGGGTGACCCTTCTAGGGGCATGAAGCCCCTGACAGCATAGCTCCTAGGATCATTAGGACACTCAAACCACTCCACCACGGTAAGGTGGCAGCCCAGGGAGGTCACAATTCCTTCAGGCAAAATCAGTAGATTGATTACCTTGAAGTGGGGTTTGTCTGGCTCCGTTAGGTTCTCAGCTTCTACTGCAGACACCCATTCAGGGGTGTTTCCCAGCTGGTACATCCAAGCTGGATAGCCTGCTAGTCTTACTCTTTCCCAGGTCTTGGTAAGATTTTCAACAGTTTCATTTCCGTCCCATGGTACGAAGATGTCTCTTTGCGTGGTTTCCCAGCAGGTCATGTTTGCATATTTGGATCTCCCATGGGAGACTTTTACATGCGTTAGGCTCCATGGTCTGATTCCGGCTTGATACAAAATAACCAACAACATAACTAAGCCTATTAACACTACGAATCCCCGCAGCAGGGTTCGTAGACAAGTTGCTTTATCCATTCTCATAATCCTTAAACAGTCCTTAGGTCGGTCAGGGGTCGCCATATCTTCATAGATTTGTGGTACATCTTCATAGATGTGTGGATCTTCTTCATTGATGTGTGGATCTGCATCGCTGTTTGAATCATCTCGACTTAGTCTACTTTCCAGGTTTGTCATGTTGAGAGAGTTTCTTTTCAAAGACTTTGTTTCCTTTAGCTCTGGGCTTCCTCCTCGAGTACCTGTGAGTTGTGGTCACTCGATCTTTGAGGAGCTCCAGATATAGTGGAGAGGGATGTGGCCATCCAGGTTGCAGTCTTTACCACACCCACTTCCACCGAATCACCAGCCATTCGGTAGGTTCAGGCTGGGGTCCTTCCAGGTGCCATTTCTGTTGGGGTTTGGGTCCCCATCTCAATTTGATACTTATTCCTTTTATTATCAGGTAGACCACATTAAATATTCATGGTGAGGTTGAAGGACAAAGCTTAGGGTGATATTTATACTGTGGCAGGTATGCTGGCTTCAGGTGATAATTTTCTTGAGGTTCATCAAAATGAGACTTTCTGGTATCTTTGGCGATCGGTCTTGAGTCTATAATGTCCTTCTCTGTCACTGCTCTTCTATGAGGTTCTGCATGCTACATGGTGTGAGGTGGTCAACCATCTGTGGGCGTTCCAGATTACCAATGTGGTTGCTTTTGACTCTCACTGGGACTTGGTCCTCTTTTCCTTTCACACGTCCTTTGTACAGTTCCACGCAGAGAGGCGATGGGTGTGGCAATTCTGGTCTCAACCCTCTCCACACCCACTTCCATTGGTAGACCCCCCAACATGCAGGTTCAAGCTGGGGGCCTTGCAGCCCACAAAAAGGTTCGTCAGATGGGTCCTCACCTCTTCGGCGCTGTTCCTCCGCCTCCCACAGTCTCTGTCTGAACATTTCCCTGGATTTTCTTCCATATTGCACATAGTGTTCACCCCATTCTTCCAACGCTGTTACCGTACTGACAAGTGGGTGTCCTCTGTACGATACAGTCATCCTGTAAGCCATTCGTACCGGGTACTCTTCCCAATCGTTGATGGGCGTGCAGACTCGATCACACAGCATTCGTAGGGGCAGCTCAGTGTTTTCAACCACTATTTTGTTTGGGTTAGTTTCCCGGTTGTAGATGCTTATTTTCATGGCACGGCTTGTTGTCCAAACCTCCAACTCCCCTATGGAGATCTCGCAGAAATGTGTTTGATGTGGCTCTCTGTAATTATGGCCCCATCTGATTTTGAATTGCATTCCGAGTACTTTTAAATAGACAACATTGAAGATCCATGGTGTCCCCATTGGGCTGGGGTTGTATGACATTCCCCATGAGTCTTTTGTTACTGCGTAGTCAGGGATACACCTATGAGACCCTTTAGTTAGGTCTTTGCTCCTGTAGAACATTATACATGAGCAGTAGTAATTTTTTGTTCTGTTAAAGTTTAGGGTGTAATCTTTTTTGGGACGGTCTAACTTTACTAATTCTTTCCGTACAATTAGAGCTGGTTGATACGGTCCTGTCCTGGATCGCTGAATCAGCAAATTCCACACATAAGTGGGTGCCTCGTCCTCTGAGTCTGAGTCATTGTAAAGCGGGTCTCTGTCCCAGGACCAGCTTGTTTCGATGATTTTTGCAGATTTTATATTATCCTTCCCTTTCCAAATATAATTTGGACACCTTATGACTTGATTTAATGATTTTCTACCTTTCTTTCCGCAATGATGAGATCCTTTGATGATTCTAGCGCCCCGTCGTTCAGTTTTTAGTTGTTCATTTCCTTGTTCATGTGCTTCCATTCCCTCAGAAATGTCTTGCTTGCCCAAGCGTTGAGTACACTTTGCTTTTTCTCTGTTCTACTGGGTTGGGACTTTTCTGTGTCGTCCTTATTGTCTTCGATCAGCTGTATCGTAGCTCCCACCGAATACACTCCCTTGTGTGGAGCCACGATCATCTGTACTGAGACTTTAATCCACTGGGTGGAGTCAGGTCTTATGGGCGTGTATACCCTTTGTGCCTCGTTTGACAATTTACACAGTACTTTACCACAGTCCCCTCCCACTTACAGGTACAATCTTCTGGGCCTCTCTCACTCAATTTCCATAGTGTGAGGATCATTACTCTCGGTAAAACTATGGTCCTAGTTTTCCCACAAATAAAGGTATCCACCTTTACTGGCTTCAGTTGTACTCCCGTACATCTTTTTTCTTTTCACCTCAGCTCTGAGGGGCTTATTTTTTGATCTCTTTTTGTTTCTTCGCCTCAAGTTTGAGGGGCTCATAGTTTCATTTCATTTTTTTTCTTCGCCTCAAGTTTTGAGGGGCTTGGTTTTTTTTTCTTCTCCTCAGGTTAGAGGGGCTTAACTTTTCCTGGTCCTTCCCACCAAATGGGTAGGCCAGTAGGTTCCATGTTGACTTCACAGCTGTTTTGCAACTTTAATCAACTTGACCATTTCGCATTCTGCTGACAGGTATCTTCTCTTGACGTACTCCAAGATCTTCAGAGCCCTACCTGCCCAAAGCTCTGAGGTTGTTCTTCTTAAGATAACTCCCCCGCATATAGTGGCCATTCTACGATAGGGGAGCATGGTACTTGGTTCATTGGCCATAATCCGGTTTCTGGTTTGGAATTAGCTAGGAATTGGCTTCAGTTGCTCTATTTCTCGGATTCCCTGTTTTTGTTAACACAACCGTGTTATTGTCTAATATTCTCTTCACTTTGTCTGTGGCGTTGTATTTGGCTTTACTGCAACTGTTGATGGGTGATCCTGTGCTCTGACCCACAGACTTGTTCCAGCATGCTGACGACACTGTTGTCATTAGCTTTTCTTGCCGGTTTAACTACCACATACCCTGACATTGAGTCCACTAGCACTAGAAGATATTTCTCTCCCTTCTTGCTAGTGACTCCCATGGGTCCAGCAACATCCATGCACACTGAGCCCCAAGGTATGATACTCTTGATAGTTTGTCCATCCACTCGGTGCCCGCAACGTCCTGCGTCATATTGACCACATACCACACAGTCCTGCAGTACCTTGCGAATTTGCTTCATGGGAATCCAGAGCTCCTGACTCTCCAACTCCTTACGTGTAGGTTGTACGCCCGTATGACCTAGCCGTCATGCACGCCACGCACAACCTCTAACACGTACTCCTGTGGGACCCTCGGCCCGCCGGGGTTTGTTCCCACTCTCGATCCCGACAAAAACGATTTTTCTCTATTGCACATAAGATCCACTTCTTCATTGCCCTTCCAGTAGTTCTCTTCTTTAGTGTGGGATTTTTGGCGTTCCACCTCCAACTTGTAGATTCAGCTTGATTCCAGCTATTTTCTTCCACAAATCATAGTGAGTCACCACTTTTCCCTTAGCACTTTCAAATCTAATTTCTTCCCAAATGGATAAATCCACTTTCAGGGCTTGTGCACAGTGATTACTGTTGGTCACTACTTTGATGTTTTTATTTTTCTGTGAGTTAGTTCAAGCAATCCTTCTAGTACTGCCATAACTTCTCCAGTCAGAACACTTCCTGGCACTCTCTCTATTGGGTGCATGGTTTTCGGACCTATATTTCCGCAGTTGTCTCAGAATCTAGAATTAGAATCAAGCCATAGAGGCTGACTTAATGATTTGCTTCAACTTCTCTTTCCCAGCCGGGGAGAATTCGCTTTCATTCACTCTTTGTTCTGTTACTTCAGGGATATTTTCACAGGATTTTGTACAGTCCTGTTTGCCAATTGAACTGTAAGGTGTTATATTGTTTTTAGGTTTCTGCGTCACGGACACCTCTGCCCCAAAGACTATTAGGTAAGGTTTTCCATCCACTTTGGCATAGATTTCGACACGTCCTAATAATCTTTATCAAGGGTGACACGCAACCTCTCGGCCATTATTTAGCTGGTCCCCATCCCTTCTCAGTCGGAATTCATGAAGGGCCTTTCTTTCATCAGGGGTCATTTTAGCATATTCTTTTGAGGGCACATAGTCGCCCCATCTTCGAGGTGTTGTTTTAGCTGCTTCGGCTTGAAATCCCCTTTGTTGTTGGTTTTGTTGTTGAGCCCTAGGGGCTGATTTTGGCCGTGTTAGATTTTGTTTCATCCCGTTTTTTCTCTTTTCATCCCAACACTGTTTGTCTAGGTCACAAGACTTTACTGCTTGATCGATCTTGAGGACCAAGGTCTCACCAGGCATCCCAATGAAGGACACTTCTCTCTTACTTCCCTTTACTACCACTCTCAGAGCCCCAACATCCTTTTCTCGAGGAACTGTTCGTCCGAGTCGATTCCAGACTGATGTGGGGTGTCGTCCTTGATCCATGCCTTCTTTTGCCTGTTGGATTTGAGAATCCTCCGTCGTGGTAGTAGATACCAGCTCAGGTTTTGGTTCAGTTGGATCGTTCATGTTGGACTGGTCCACCAGTCCTACTGGTGCCACTCCCGTGGCCATTCTTCGTTTTTGCCGTCTCGAGTTGTCTGTTCTCAAAGCCTCCAGACTTTATGTCCCGGTACCTTGGGATGAAAACAGACCTGCTGCTAACTTACTCTAAACTATGGTCAGTAGTCCTTAGTAAGCCCTCTTTGCCCTACCACCCGTGGTGTTCAGCTGGTGGCTAGTCCAGCTGCGCTACAACTCCTCTACCCAGGAGAGTTGTGGTTCGGCGTGCGCTTTTGTCTCGAGTTCTTGAGTTCTTCTTTCTTCAAAAACACGTTGGGACGTCACAACTCCTCCACCCAAGGAGAGTTGTGGTTTTTGTGCTTGGTCAGTCCACTGACGCACGCCTTGTTATCTTGAGTTCTTTATGCTTTAAGCACGTTGGGCGCCATGTTAATTCTACGTGAGTGAGGTTAGCCGCAGGACCTTGCGACAAGTCCTCACTCCAGCCTCTCCAGTAACGGGTTTTTTAACTTTTATCCTTGCACACGAGTATTACCCGATATGTCTCAAGATTAGTTAGGATTAAGGCTGAGACGAGGTAATTCAACCAGACTGTTACTGTCTTCAAATCTGCATGTCATATCCTGTTTCACTCCGCCGATAGCCCGACTTAGCAGAATGGAGTCAGATCGTATCCCACGGAGAAACACACATTAACGACAGATTACCTCTAGTAGATAGTTATTGTTATCCGTCTGGTTAGTTTTAGAACCTAGGAAAATAAGGTTCCAGGATATTGTTTTACTCTTTTTGGCTAACACAACCATTTAAAACCTCCAATAATCTTGTTGTTATCTTTGAACCAAGTTTCCCATCATTTAATATCAAGGTGAGTCGAATGAAAAATCCAAATTTGTACGTTTTATATTCTTTAATATTTAATTTGCAGGGGTAACAGCATAAGCACTACTTACTACAGAAAAAGATTTAATCAGGTTACATGATTTGCATTTAAGATAACCAAATGATTCACAGCTCACCAAAAGATGTCTTCCACACGCTGGGCCTTAATGTGTTTTTAGCTTTAATTAAATTGAGTTGCAATCCAATGTATAATTTGTATAAACTTCTAAAATGTTGGTTTATTCTACTATAATCTGATTCCAATTAAATATATTCAATTCCATCCAGTTAATCTTGTTGTGTTCCAACTTGTGTTTTTATTTCCACCAGAAAACTTAATCCCATCAGGAAATCTTGTTTTTTCTACAGAAAAACCTCCAGGTGATGCTGTTGTACTCCACTCAGAAGTCTGCACTCCAGCAGACTGGACAAATCTTTGTTTAATCCCACATAGGAAAAGCTTGTGTTTTTAATCCTAACAGAAAGGAAGAACCGGCAATCCAGGCTTCAATCCACTCAAGACCGGCTGCACGGCGCTGATGAACAAAACTCCCGCAGCGGCGTTTAAAAATCCCAGTTGTAATCCATCAAAACTGTTCAGGGCCAAAAAGTCTGGTAATCCTCCCAGGCAAAATCAATTATTCCTCAAAAGTGTTATCCATTCAAAGATATTGTAATCCATTCAGTTGTTCTGCGATGCTGATGAACAAGGCCTTCAAAGCGGGCCTGAGGTTAAAATTAGAACATCGTGTTCTCCTGGCTTTTCATCCAAGGTCAGTCAGCTTCTAGCTGGCAGGTCCCCGCTCTGGGGTTGGTCTCGGATGACCCAAAACAGTAACTTAATTAATAGTTGAATTAAATCAAAGAGAATTTGTTTGTTCCACAAATTTGTTAAATCCATCCAGAAAAATGGTAATCCAGAAATAGACAATTTTAATCCATTAGATAATGTGGTAATTCCTGGAAAAATTAGTTAAAAATCCATTACGAGAGGCCTTTAACAGCGGTTAGAAGACGAACAGGGACACTGTGTTCTTCTTATCTTCCCAATTTTCCCAAACATTCAGCTTGCTGCAGTCTGATCTCTCGACGCACAAAACTTCTCTTTAAACTCCTTTTAATCTGTTATGAACAGAAAGGAAAATATCCCTAATTCATTCAGAAGGGAAAAAAATTGGTTTAATCCATTAATTGAGGTTTATTCCACAGAATTGTTATAAAACAAAAAAATCTTGTAAAAAATAAAAATAATTATATCCAGGAAAAATCAGTTACTCCGATAAAAATGTAAAAACATCCATTCACAGCTCCGTTGAGCTTTCAAAGGCCCTTTCGCCACAGCCGGGAGGACAAAAAGAACTCTGTGTTCTTTTTAGCTCAAACAAGCTGATAAACCAGTCCGCTTTCAGCGAGAAGATCTCCGCTTTGTTGGTTTCAACCGATTATTTAATCTTCTTGTATAAAAGGAGGCTTTTTTACTGTTATTAATAAATTAATCTTAATATAAATTTAGTTGTGGATACAACTGGGAAGATTATCCTACCTTTTTCTTGTCAGAAAGTACCACAAGGGATTTCCAAAAGAATAGGAAAATTATTCCATCTCTGAAGCCAGTCCAAATTGTGAAGAAGTTGGAAATATCCGGGCTGAGAGGCAAAAAAGTTTTCCTTGTTGATCAAAAAGAAAAACCCTTTTTCAGATAATCCAATCTTCTTCTTTTTCAGCTCCAGAGAGTTCAGTATAATCCACAAGAATTCTTCAGAGGTCCAAAAACTCAGCAAAATTTCTTCTCTTCCACAGCTTTTTTATAGCCCAGAGAGGGGGCTTCAGTTCCCCTCCTCAGAAAATTACATCATTCTGATAGGGCTTCATTGGTCTGTGGTGAGGTAACGTTTTACACCTCCTCTCAGCCCTCACTGAACAATGACATAATGTCTCCTTCAGTTGTCCCCCTCCCTCAGCAGAGAATGACTTAATGCCATCTGTCATCTGGCAAAGTTCCAACTTCTTCAGTCAGAAGAAATTTTCAACTTTCACCCAGTTTTACTCAAACTGTGGAAAAACACTCTTTTAACGTGCTATGTAATGTTCAAAACTATATTTTTCAACCCTCAGCAGTGAAGCATTCTTTAGTTTGCTGTGAATCATAAAAGAAAACATAAAATAACATACATTTTACTCACATACACAATCACATATCTCCAGTTAATCACTTGACACACACTTCACATAACCATTGCATGTCTGATTTTCTTTGTTGTAAATGCTTGCCCTTTCTAACAGGCTTTGAATCAACCTTGCAGCCTCTCTTCTGCTCTGGCAAAAGTGTGCACGTTTTTATCTATCTGACCTATATTTGCTCCAAGCAGACCTCAGCTGTTTATCTATGTGTGTTTGTGCGTGCACATGTGTGCGTGAGTGTACTCTGTCTGGTGAGAGGCCTGTTCATGTGCTTGTGTGTGTGTGCGTTAGAGCTTCTGTGTCTGGCTGCTGTAGCATGGTTCAAAAAGTGCTCATTCAAAGATTACATTTTATTTTAATTATCTTTGTTTTAAATGCTTTAAAAACTCTTTTCATTTTTAACAGGCCTTGAATCACAGAGCTCTGTTTTAAGAGGCCTTCAGCTCATCTAACAAAGTGTTCTTTCTATTTATTTTGGGGAGTTCTATTTGACAACACAGCAAAACACAGCAAAACTAACAGCAGAAAGGTTTGCCTCTGAGGCCTTCTTGCGTTCTTACTTGACCTAATTCTGTTCAGGCCTCCTCCTGGGCCTGAGTGAGCATGCATATATGACCTTTGCTGTGCGTGTGTTAATGTGAGGCCTGACTCAATCTTATATTTCTTATAGCACAGGGTTAACTAAAAAATGCCATGCAATAACACAAAGATGGTTTACCAAAATACAGACAAAGCATATAAAAAGTAAAAAACATATGAGTTTAAAATGTCATATAAATTAAACTAATCTAGGGTCAAACACCAAGGGATAAAAAGTGTACCATACCCTGCTCTCAGCCCTGTACCAAAGGCAACTTACCATGTGTGTGTATATGTGTTGTAAAGATTTTTGTAGCAGTATAAGTCTGTTTTCAACCTAAAAGTCCTGCCTATTTTGACACCTTGGATGAAAAGCCAGGAGAACACGATGTTCTAATTTTAACCTCAGGCCCGCTTTGAAGGCCTTGTTCATCAGCATCGCAGAACAACTGAATGGATTACAATATCTTTGAATGGATAACACTTTTGAGGAATAATTGATTTTGCCTGGGAGGATTACCAGACTTTTTGGCCCTGAACAGTTTTGATGGATTACAACTGGGATTTTTAAACGCCGCTACGGGAGTTTTGTTCATCAGCGCCGTGCAGCCGGTCTTGAGTGGATTGAAGCCTGGATTGCCGGTTCTTCCTTTCTGTTAGGATTAAAAACACAAGCTTTTCCTATGTGGGATTAAACAAAGATTTGTCCAGTCTGCTGGAGTGCAAACTTCTGAGTGGAGTACAACAGCATCACCTGGAGGTTTTTCTGTAGAAAAAACAAGATTTCCTGATAGGATTAAAACAAAGTTTTCTGGTGGAGATAAAAACACAAGTTGGAACACACCAAGATTACCTGGATGGATTAAACATATTTGATCGGAATCAGATTATTGTAGAATAAACCAACATTTTAGAAGATTATACAAATTATACATTGGATTGCAACTCAATTCAATTAAAGCTAGAAACACATTAAGGCCCAGCGTGTGGAAGACATCTTTTGGTGAGCTATGAATCATTTAGTTCTCTTAACACTAGGAATACCAGAATATTCAGATGAGTACTACACTTACCACAGTCTGTCAAATTACAGATTGAGGGATTTGCATTCAATTAGGTTTGTGTGACCCCCTGGGGCTGAAGTCTTTTGTGTGCTCAAAACATCCCCCCAGTAGCATAAACAAAACATCTCCCCCATATTCCAACAACAACATTCCTTCTGCAGGTTTAAAGTGCAGCTTTTTACAACACAGACCAAACTTTTGGAGATGTTGATGACTCTTTGCAAATGTCAACGCTAGAAACTTCAGTTTATTTTATAGATACTGTATACGTTTTATACTTTTTATACTACTATGCAAAAACTCAGGACAGTATTACACTTTTATTATTTCATTTTATGCTTATGTTCATTGGGTGTTTGGTGTTTTAGGGGTGTTTGGTGTTTCAGTGTTGGTGTAAATTTTCATACTTTTATACTATTATGAAAAAACTCAGGACAGTGTTACACTTTTTTACTATTTTATGCTTATGTTTATTAAATGTTTTAGTGTTTAGTGTTTAGATTGTTACTGTTGCACCGAGGGACTGAGAGAAACGCAATTTCGGTCCTGTGTATGTCCTGTACATATTGCAGTTCTGACAATAAAGTTGACTTTGACTTTGACTGCCTCTAAGCGAGCAGGTCCCCGGTTCAAATCCTGGTCCGGGGGCCTTTCTGGGTGGAGTTTGCATGTTCTCTCCGTGCATGCGTGGGTTTTCTCCGGGTGCTCCGGTTTCCTCCCACAGTCCAAAAACATGCATGTTAGGCTGATTGTTAACTCTAAATTGACCCTAGGTGTGAGTGAGACAGGTCCCTCTTGTAAATGAGTCCCCGTGGCTCAACGAGTCCAGCCTGTATAAATAAAGGTTGAATGAATGAATGAACAAACTGATATGGAGAGAACACAAATTCTGTAAGAATAAAAATACTAAATATCACCTATTCCACGGTCAAGGCGGGATTGCATTGGTCACTTTTATCTGAAGGCGGCGGGATTGTACAGGTGGTCCCCGACTTACGAGGACATCGACTTACAGGCCTTCGGCCTGGAAACCCTGCTATGGACCGTGTCGGTTCATAAGTTTCTCCGCGGAGACACATGCGCTTTATGTGAACGGCGGTTTTGTCAGGAAGGCATCTTTGTCCTTCCTGGACGAAGGACAAATGGTAAATGGAGCTTATTTATATAGCGCTTTCCAGCCCCCTATGAGGGGCCCCAAAGCGCTTTACAATACCAACCATCCAACCATTCATACACACATTCATACACCGGTAGCGGCAGACTGCCATGCAAGGCGCCATCCAGTCCTACCGGGAGAAACTCGGGGTTAAGTGTCTTGCCCAGGGACACAACGACACATGGTGTGGGGAAACGGGATTCGAACCTCCAACCTTCCGATCGGTGGACGAGTGCCATTACCACTATGCCACGGCTGCCTATCTGCCTATCTGCAAGCTACATGCTGAGTGAAATAAAATTGAATAAAGTTGTTTCACTCCAGTTTTCATGTAAACATTCATACTTTTGAGTGTGGAAAAATGATTGTGTTATACAACAAATACAGAGCTTTATCATTCAATGGGTCTCTGACTTTGTACAGTACTGTAATAGATTTAGTATTTTTATTCTTACAGAATTTGTGTTCTCTCCATATCAGTTTGTTCATTCATTCATTCAACCTTTATTTATACAGGCTGGACTCGTTGAGCCACGGGGACTCATTTACAAGAGGGACCTGTCTCACTCACACCTAGGGTCAATTTAGAGTTAACAATCAGCCTAACATGCATGTTTTTGGACTGTGGGAGGAAACCGGAGCACCCGGAGAAAACCCACGCATGCACGGAGAGAACATGCAAACTCCACCCAGAAAGGCCCCCGGACCAGGATTTGAACCGGGGACCTGCTCGCTTAGAGGCAGTCAAAGTCAAAGTCAACTTTATTGTCAGAACTGCAATATGTACAGGACATACACAGGACCGAAATTGCGTTTCTCTCAGTCCCTCGGTGCAACAGTAACCATCTAAACACTAAACACTAAAACATTTAATAAACATAAGCATAAAATAGTAAAATAGTAAAAAAGTGTAACACTGTCCTGAGTTTTTTCATAATAGTATAAAAGTATGAAAATTTACACCAACACTGAAACACCAAACACCCCTAAAACACCAAACACCCAATGAACATAAGCATAAAATGAAATAATAAAAGTGTAATACTGTCCTGAGTTTTTGCATAGTAGTATAAAAAGTATAAAACGTATACAGTATCTATAAAATAAACTGAAGTTTCTAGCGTTGACATTTGCAAAGAGTCATCAACATCTCCAAAAGTTTGGTCTGTGTTGTAAAAAGCTGCACTTTAAACCTGCAGAAGGAATGTTGTTGTTGGAATATGGGGGAGATGTTTTGTTTATGCTACTGGGGGGATGTTTTGAGCACACAAAAGACTTCAGCCCCAGGGGGTCACACACACCTAATGGAATGCAAATTCCTCAATCTGTCATTTTACAGTCTCCCATGGGAGCTATATGTAAAATATGTACAAGTACATATGTTTGGTATTCCTAGTGTTAAATGCAAATCATGTAACCTGATTAAATCTTTTTCTGTAGTAAGTAGTGCTTATGCTGTTACCCCTGCAAATTAAATATTAAAGAATATAAAACGTACAAATTTGGATTTTTCATTTGACTCACCTTGATATTAAATGATGGGAAACTTGGTTCAAAGATAACAACAAGATTATTGGAGGTTTTAAATGGTTGTGTTAGCCAAAAAGAGATAAACAACATCCTAGGATTTTACTTTCCAAGATCCTAAAATTTATTAGGCCGGAAACAATTACAATCTACCAGAGGTAAGGCTGTCGTTTAATGCATGTTTCTCCGGGAGATACGATCTGACTCCATTCTGCTAAGTCAGGCTATCAAATCGGAGTGGGACTAAGGGTGTGACATGTCAGATGAAGACAGTGAACAAGCCTAAGTGTATTACCTCGTCTCAGCCTTAATTCTAACTAATCTTGAGACATATCGGGTAATACTCGTGTGCAAGGATAAAAGTTAAAGAACCCGTTACCGGAGAAAGGCTGGAGTGAGGACTTGTCGCAAGATCCTGCGGCTAACCTCACTCACGTAGAATTAACAAACCTGAGGCGAAGAAAAAAATAGAATGAAACTGTGAGCCCCTCAAACTTGAGGCGAAGAAACAAAAAGATGAAAAAATAAGCCCCTCAGAACTGAGGTGAAAAGAAAAGATGTACGGGAGTACAACTGAAGCCAGTAAAGGTGGATACCTTTATTTGTGGGAAAACTAGGACCACAGTTTTACCAAGAGTAATGATCTTCACACAATGGGAATTGAGTGAAAGAGGCCCAAAAGATTGTACCTGTGAATGGGAGGGGACTATGGTGAAGTACTATGTAAATTGTCAAACGAGGATGCTGCAGATTCCCAGAACAGCTGCACAAAGGGTAGACACGCCCATAAGACCTGACTCCACCCAGTGGATTAAAGTCTCGGTACAGATGGTCGTGGCACCATACAAGGGAGTGTACTCGGTGGGAGCTACGATACAGCTGATCAAAGACAATAAAGAAGACACAGAAAAGTCCCAACCCAGTTAAACAGAGAAAAAGCTAAGTGTGCTGAACGCTTGGGCCAGCAAGACATTTCTGAGGAAATGGAAGCACACGTACACGGAAATGGACAACTAAAAACTGAACGACGGGGCGCTAGAATCATCAAGGGATCTCATCGCAGGAGAAAAGGTAGAGAATCATTAAATCAAGTCATAAGGTGTCCAAATTATATTTGGAAAGGGGAGGATAATATAAAATCTGCAAAAATCATCGAAACAAGCTGGTCCTGGGACAGAGACCCGCTTTACAATGACTCAGACTCAGAGGACGAGGCACCCACTTATGTGTGGAATTTGCTGATTCAACGATCCAGGACAGGACCGTATCAACCAGCTCTAATTGTACAGAAAGAACTGGTAAAGTTAGACCGTCCTAAAAAAGACTACACCTTGAACTTTAACAGAACTAAAAACTACTACTGCTCATGTATAATGTTCTACAGGAGCAAAGACCTAACTAAAGGGTCTCATAGGGGTATCACTGACTACGCAGTAACAAAAGACTCATGGAGAATGCCATACAACCCCAGCCCAATGGGGACACCATGGATCTTCAATGTTGTCTATTTAAAAGTACTTGGAATGCAATTCAAAATCAGATGGGGCCACAATTACAGAGAGCCACATCAAACACATTTCTGCGAGATCTCCATAGGGGAGTTGGAGGTTTGGACAACAAGCCGAGCTATGAAAATAAGCATCTACAACCGGGAAACTAACCCAAACAAAATAGTGGTTGAAAACACTGAGCTGCCCCTACGAATGCTGTGTGATCGAGTCTGCACACCCATCAACGATTGGGAAGAATACCCAGTACGAATGGCTTACAGGACGACTGTATCGTACAGAGGACACCCACTTGTCAGTACGGTAACAGCGTTGGAAGAATGGGGTGAACACTATGTGCAATATGGAAGAAAATCCAGGGAAATGTTCAGACAGAGACTGTGGGAGGCGGAGGAACAGCGCCGAAGAGGTGAGGACCCATCTGACAAACCTTTTTGTGGGCTGCAAGGCCCCCAGCTTGAACCTGCATGTTGGGGGGTCTACCAATGGAAGTGGGTGTGGAGAGGGTTAAGACCAGAATTGCCACACCCATCTCCTCTCTGCGTGGAACTGTACAAAGGACGTGTGAAAGGAAAAGAGGGCCAAGTCCCAGTGAGAGTCAACTGTGAACGCCCGCAGAAGGTTGACCAGCTCACACCATGCAGCATGCAAAACCCCATAGAAGAGCAGTGACAGAGAAAGACATAATAGACTCAAGACCGATCGCCAAAAATACCAGAAAGTCTCATTTGGATGAACCTCAAGAAGAATATCACCCTAAGCCTCGTCCTCCAACCTCACCATGGATATTTAATGTGGTCTACATGACAACAGAAGGATTAAGTATCAAATTGAAATGGGGACCCAAACCCCAACAGAAATGGCACCTGGAAGGACCCCAGCCTGAATCTACCGATTGGCTGGTGATTCGGTGGAAGTGGGTGTGGTAAAGACTGCAACCTGGATGGCCACACCCCTCTCCACTATATCTGGAGCTCCTCAAAGATCGAGTGATCACAACTCACAGGTGCTCGAAGAGGGAGCCCAGAGCTAAAAGAAGCAAAGTCTTTGAAAAGAAACTCTCTCAACATGACAAGTCTGGAAAGTAGACTAAGTCGAGATGATTCAAACAGCGATGCAGATCCATACATCAATGAAGAAGATCCACACATCTATGAAGATGTACCACAAATCTATGAAGATATGGCGACCCCTGACCGACCTAAGGACTGTTTAAGGATTATGAGAATGGATAATGCAACTTGTCTACGAACCCTGCTGCGGGGATTCGTAGTGTTAATAGGCTTAGTTATGTTGTTGGTTATTTTGTATCAAGCCGGAATCAGACCATGGAGCCTAACGCATGTAAAAGTCTCCCATGGGAGATCCAAATATGCAAACATGACCTGCTGGGACACAACACAAAGAGACATCTTCGTACCATGGGACGGAAATGAAACTGTTGAAAATCTTACCAAGACCTGGGAAGGAGTAAGACTAGCAGGCTATCCAGCTTGGATGTACCAGCTGGGAAACACCCCTGAATGGGTGTCTGCAGTAGAAGCTGAGAATCTAACGGGGCCAGACAAACCCCACTTCAAGGTAATCAATCTACTGATTTTGCCTGAAGGAATTGTGACCTGGATAATGCTCCTGCATCACAAAATAATAAAGACAACGAGATGTAACTGGATTCATCTGGATGATGAACTCCCTGAATGGCACTGCAATTGGGGCTGTAGACCACTAATGGGATTATGCCACCAGGGTTACTGGGAGGCTGAAGTGATTTATCCTGCCCCACTCAAGGATGACAGCTGCCAAGCCATACTTCCTCGTTGGGAATTTTGGGGTAATATTCATCTGGACTGTGACAAAGTCCCTCCTTTCATCAGAAGAAACCGGACTGGAGAACGTCAAAACCTAACCAAAAGTCAAGACTGTCCACACCGTAAAACACAAGACGGTGCCAGAATCAACGCGGCTGAGCAAAGTCCCAAAGTACGACCCAGGAGGTTTGATTCCGAAAGCAGAAAGAAATTGATCATTTTAGCCAACACCGCTTAAAAAAAAACCCCGCTCATGTTAGTATATAGAATTTAGTTTACTTATTTACTTATTTTCTTATTTACTTATTTCACTTATTTACTTATTTACAATGTCCTGATACAACCGGCCCAGCTAAGCTGGAAGAACCTGACAAAGCTATCCCAGTCAGGCCAGCAGTAGCTGATCCCATTGACTCAGAGTCTGACTTGATTCTTGAAGACCCAAGGCCAACACCACCGCATCAGCAGGTGATGGATGAAAATACTCCCTACTCGCCTGAAGGATGTCTCAAGCCAGTGAGAATGTTGCCTCTGATGCTCGATCAACGATGGAGTACGCTGACCACTACAAGATCTCCGGAGATGACCTGAGGAAGATGACCTCACCTCAGCCGGGCGGCACACGTGGAACCAACCAGGATGACTACACCATGATGGATGTTGAGAGGAAGCGAACAGCAGTCCAGGGTCCAAAGGCACCAAGGATCCTGCGCGACAAGTCGACGACATCTCGGGGTCCCAGGCGGGGACACAGATGACGATGACTATTAACATGGGACTTGTTCGAGAAGTACAGCCTGTTTTCAAGCAGGGGATGTCAAAGTATGCAGGACTTTTATATTGAAAACAGACTGTGGCATTTTAGCAAACCATTTTACTAAACACATACATCACAGAGCCACGGGCTGAAAGCCTCAATTGGGGCCATATAAAGTAAGTACCGACACCCACGCGTGCTCACCCTGGCCTGCTCAGAGCAGGGTATAATAACACACCGTCAGTAACCCTAGATTAGTTTAATTTTTATGGCATTTTAAACTCATATTCATTCATTCATTCAACCTTTATTTATACAGGCTAGCCATATGGTTTTTACTTTTTATATGCTTTGTCTGTATTTTGGTAAACCATCTTTGTGTTATTGTATGGCATTTTTAGTTAACCCTGTGCTATAAGAAATATAAGATTGAGTCAGGCCTCACATTAACACACGCACAGCAAAGGTCATATATGCATGCTCACTCAGGCCCAGGAAGAGGCCTGAACAGAATTAGGTCAAGTAAGAACGCAAGAAGGCCTCAGAGGCAAACCTTTCTGCTGTTAGTTTTGCTGTGTTTTGCTGTGTTGTCAAATAGAACTCCCCAAAATAAATAGAAAGAACACTTTGTTAGATGAGCTGAAGGCCTCTTAAAACAGAGCTCTGTGATTCAAGGCCTGTTAAAAATGAAAAGAGTTTTTTAAGCATTTAAAACAAAGATAATTAAAATAAAATGTAATCTTTGAATGAGCACTTTTTGAACCATGCTACAGCAGCCAGACACAGAAGCTCTAACGCACACACACACAAGCACATGAACAGGCCTCTCACCAGACAGAGTACACTCACACACACACGTGCACGCACACACACACATAGATAAACAGCTGAGGTCTGCTTGGAGCAGAAATAGGTCAGAGGAGATAAGAACGTGCACACTTTTACAAACTCACAGAGGAAGAGCTGCGGAGAAGTTTGTAGGCTCTTAACAGTTCACTTCTAAATCAAACACATATAATTATATAAAAAAAGTGTTCTTATATGAAACAAAGTGTGATAAGTGATTGAATATGTGAAGTGTGTGTCAAGTGGTTAACTGAATATGCAGGATTATGTATTATGAGTAAAATGAATGTTATTTTATGTTTTCTTTTAAGATTCATGGTAAACCAAAGAGGTTCTCCACTGCTGGGTATTGAAAAATAGTTTTGAATATTACATAGCACGTTAAAAGAGTGTTTTTTCCACAGTTTGAGTAAATGTAGGTAAAAGTTGAGGATCTGGGTGAAAGTTGAAAATTTCTTCTGACTGAAGAAATTGGAACTTTGCCAGATGACAGATGGCATTAAGTCATTCTCTGCTGAGGGAGGGGTACAGCTGAAAGAGACATTATGTCATTTTTCAGTGAGGGCTGAGAGGAGGTGTAAAAAGTTACCTCATCATTAACCAATGAGTACTAACAAAATGATGTAATTCTCCATGGGGGGAGCAGAAAAAGCCCAGTTCCCCTATAAAAGATGAAAGTCTGAGAAGAAAAATTGCTGAGTTTTTGGACCCCTGAAGAATTCTTGTGGATTATACTGAACTCTCTGGAGCTGAAAAAGAAGAAGATTGGATTATCTGAAAAAGGGTTTTTCTTTTTGATCAACAAGGAAAACTTTTTTGCCTCTCAGCCCGGATATTTCCAACTTCTTCACAATTTGGACTGGCTTCAGAGATGGAATAATTTTCCTATTCTTTTGGAAATCCCTTGTGGTACTTTCTGACAAGAAAAAGGTAGGATAATCTTCCCAGTTGTATCCACAACTAAATTTATATTAAGATTAATTTATTAATAACAGTAAAAAAGCCTCCTTTTATACAAGAAGATTAAATAATCGGTTGAAACCAACAAAGCGGAGATCTTCTCGCTGAAAGCGGACTGGTTTATCAGCTTGTTTGAGCTAAAAAGAACACAGAGTTCTTTTTGTCCTCCCGGCTGCGGCGAAAGGGCCTTTGAAAGCTCAACGGAGCTGTGAATGGGTGTTTTTACATTTTTATCGGAGTAACTGATTTTTCCTGGATATAATTATTTTTATTTTTTACAAGATTTTTTTGTTTTATAACAATTCTGTGGAATAAACCTCAATTAATGGATTAAACCAATTTTTTTTCCCTTCTGAATGAATTAGGGATATTTTCCTTTCTGTTCATAACAGATTAAAAGGAGTTTAAAGAGAAGTTTTGTGCGTCGAGAGATCAGACTGCAGCAAGCTGAATGTTTGGGAAAATTGGGAAGATAAGAAGAACACAGTGTCCCTGTTCGTCTTCTAACCGCTGTTAAAGGCCTCTCGTAATGGATTTTTAACTAATTTTTCCAGGAATTACCACATTATCTAATGGATTAAAATTGTCTATTTCTGGATTACCATTTTTCTGGATGGATTTAACAGATTTGTGGAACAAACAAATTCTCTTTGATTTAATTCAACTATTAATTAAGTTACTGTTTTGGGTCATCCGAGACCAACCCCAGAGCGGGGACCTGCCAGCTAGAAGCTGACTGACCTTTGTTAATTCTACGTGAGTGAGGTTAGCTGCAGGATTTTGCAACAAGTCCTCACTCCAGCCTCTCCAGTAACGGGTTTTTTAACTTTTATCCTTGCACACGAGTATTACCCGATATGTCTCAAGATTAGTTAGGATTAAGGCTGAGACGAGGTAATTCAACCAGACTGTTACTGTCTTCAAATCTGCATGTCATATCCTGTTTCACTCCGCCGATAGCCCGACTTAGCAGAATGGAGTCAGATCGTATCCCACGGAGAAACACACATTAACGACAGATTACCTCTAGTAGATAGTTATTGTTATCCGTCTGGTTAGTTTTAGAACCTAGGAAAATAAGGTTCCAGGATATTGTTTTACTCTTTTTGGCTAACACAACCATTTAAAACTTCCAATACTCTTGTTGTTATCTTTGAACCAAGTTTCCCATCATTTAATATCAAGGTGAGTCGAATGAAAAATCCAAATTTGTACGTTTTATATTCTTTAATATTTAATTTGCAGGGGTAACAGCATAAGCACTACTTACTACAGAAAAAGATTTAATCAGGTTACATGATTTGCATTTAAGATAACCAAATGATTCACAGCTCACCAAAAGATGTCTTCCACACGCTGGGCCTTAATGTGTTTTTAGCTTTAATTAAATTGAGTTGCAATGCTCTCAGCAGCAGGTTAGGCTGGAAGATTTGGAGGCGCGCTCACGTCGACAGAATATTCGAATTGTGGATATACCGGAGAAAGCGGAGAACGGCAAACCGCTGGATTTCGTCATCAAACTCCTATCTCAGCTGCTGGGAGAAGACAACTTTACCCGGCCAATTGAAGTGGATCGGGCGCATCGGAGTCTGACGCAGGCGAAGGATGGAAAGACGAGGGCCTTCATCGTGAAGCTGCACTATTTCCAGGAGAAAGAGCGAGTACTACGGCTGGCGAGGGAAAAGGGCCCTCTCCAATATGACGGGCGCCCGGTGTTCATCTTCCCTGACCTCACCTCGACGGTGATGAAGAAGCGTCAGATGTTTCAGGTCATCAGGGAGAAATGCAAATCCAAAGGGATTCGGTATGGCTTTCGGTATCCTGCTAAGTTTGTGGTCACCGTGAACAGTAACACCGCTGTGTTCGACACTCCAGAAGATGCGGACAATTTTCTGAGACGTGAGGTAACGGCTTGGGACTGAACTGAACAGGTTGGACAATATTTTTTTCATTATATCTGAACATGAGTAATGTGAAGAGTAATTAATAGCTTAAATTACTGGGTGAATTCACTATATTCAGCTACTTTAATGCTGCTTATTATGTTGAGTTGGCGGTCTTGGTTGGGAAGATGGGAAGCTATGTTACTAGTTCAGCCCTTAGTGGACTGATAGGTCTGGCTTTACGTTGGGGGATTGGAGACTTTGCTCCTGGCAGGGTTCAGTTAGGTTGGGGGTGGGGTGGGATTAGACATTTGAGTGGGAGGGGAGTTTTTTGCACATTGGTTTATTTCATATATTTTGGAGATAAGTTCACAGTCATACAACTACAAGTTAATAAATTATATACAATCAAATGTTAGCAGGCCCATATAAACACCACAAGGGCGGGGTTAATTTTATCAGTTGGAATGTTCGAGGGATAAATAGTCCTCTGAAGAGAGGCAAAGTGTATGCGCACCTCCGTGCTTTGAAAGCTGACATTTGAGTTCTTCAGGAAACTCACATTAAGAAAACACCAGCTAAGGTCCTCAACCCCTCATGGGCTTCTCATATATACCAGTCGAACTTTAGCACAAAAACTAGGGGGGTTGCAATACTGGTAAAGAAAAACATACCATTCACCCATAATCAGATAATTTCAGATCCTAGAGGAAGATATGTGATCGTAAATGGGCTGCTAAACTCAACACCAGTTACATTAATAAATGTATATGGGCCCAATTTTGATGACCCCATTTTTTTTCGGGACCTTTTTAATGCAGTACCGGATTTTATCAGTTCTAATTTGATCATTGGAGGGGACTTCAATTTAACCTTAGATCCAGTTTTAGATAGACAACGTCCCCGATCTGTTATATCTAAAAGCGGAGAGACTCTCAAAAACTTGCTGAATTCCCACAATCTGGTAGACATCTGGAGACTGCTAAATCCTAGCGGAAGAGATTATTCTTTCTTTTCTGCAGTTCATAAATCCTATTCTAGGATTGATTACTTCCTGTTGGACGCTAGACTGTTGTCATCAGTATCAGGATGTAAATATCATAATATTCACATATCAGATCATGCACCAATATGTTTGAATCTTAAATTAGATGGCGTGAAGTGTAGAAACAACTGGCGCCTAAACAATACTTTGCTAAAGGATGAGGAATTTTGCTCCTACATCTCAAATGAAATCAAATTGTATTTGAGTTCTAATGATACTGGTGATGTAGATGACTCAACACTTTGGGAAGCTATGAAGGCGGTCCTCAGGGGAAGTATTGTATCATACGAAGCGGCGAAGAACAAGGAGTCTAAGTTGAGGTTGAAAGAATTAGATGACCTGTTGACTAGTTTGGATGCCACATATAAAGTGCAACAGAGTTCAGACATGTTAAAGAGAATAACAGCCTTGCGTTATGAATATAACTCCATTTTATCAAAAGATGTAGCTAAATTGTTGACACAAGTTAAACAAAGATGGTTCGAGCTGGGCGACAAGCCACATAAACTACTAGCTCGGCAGCTTAAACAGTTGCAGGCATCGAGAGCAATACACCGAATCAAGCTCGAAGACGGGACTCTTCTCACAGACCCAGATAAAATTAATGACAGCTTTAAAGACTTTTACGGTAAAGTTTATCAATCGCAGGGAAAATTGGACGTTGAAAAAATGGAGAGGTTTTTTGGAGGCCTAGATCTGCCAGGTCTGGCGACGGACTCAGCGGAAGAGCTGGAGACTCCTATAACTCTACGTGAGATTGAGTCTGTCATTTCTGCTTTTCCTAATAATAAAGCACCAGGTCCTGACGGGTTCAGCATGGAGTTTTTCAAAACGTTCAGCTCCGCACTGTCGCCTCTACTTCTGCGTTTGTTAAATCACTCTAGGCAAATAACTAAACTTCCTCCCACGTTATACAATGCCAATATTTCACTCATCCTGAAACCAGGCCGAGACCCGGGATCCATATCTTCCTATCGCCCAATTTCCTTGTTACCCGTAGAAACCAAAATTCTTGGGAAAATCCTTGCCAACAGGCTCAGAACACATATAGGTTCAATCATACACCAGGATCAGACTGGCTTTATGCCGGGTAGACACATGTTTTTTAACCTACGATGCCTTTTCAATATATTATACTCGGACCAGACAGACAAGGCCTTAATAATGTCATTAGATGCACAGCGAGCATTTGATCAAGTTGAATGGCCGTATATGATGTATGTCCTCAACAAGTTTGGTTTCGGGCCTCAGTTTGTAAAATGGATTGAAATAATTTACTCACAACCAATGGCTTCTGTTATTACTAACCAAAATATTTCTAGTCCTTTTGCTATTCACAGAGGGACTCGCCAGGGTTGCCCGCTCTCTCCGTTTCTTTTTGCAATTGCTATTGAACCCCTGGCTGCCAGCATTAGGCAAGACCCTGAAATATTACCCATCGAAAAGTTTGGTCATAAACATCACATCTCGCTCTATGCCGATGACATACTCTTGTACATTTCGGAACCGCAGGCTTCACTGTCTCCCCTTTTAAAGAAGATTAAAACATTTGGCAGCTTCTCCGGATTCTCCATTAATTGGGATAAGAGTGTAGTAATGCCACTCTCATCCGAAGAAGATCTGACCTTTTTGAGAGAAACGTCTTTTCAGATAACCCATAAAAACTTCAAATATTTGGGGGTGACGATAACAAGGAGACCGGAGGATCTCTTACAACTGAATTGGCAGAATAAAATTATGCAACTTAAGCAGAATATAGATTTTTGGAAGACTCTCCCTGTAAGGATGGCTCGTCCTGTTGGTCAGTTCTGTCCCCCTTGTGGGTTTTTTCCTATTAGTCAGTTTGTACTTCATGTTTCAGGTTTTCCTATTAGTCAGTTTGTACTTCATGTTTCAGGTTTAGTTCCCCAGTCTTGATGTTTTCCTGTTAGTCAGTTAGTAGTTAGTTAGTTAGTTAGTTTATTAGTTTCCCTTCCAGTTTAGTCATGTTTAGGCTTCCTTCGTCCCCCTCTGTTAGTCAGTTAGTAGTCAGTTAGTTATTAGTTTGCTTCCTTCGTCCCCCTCTGTTAGTCAGTTAGTAGTCAGTTAGTTATTAGTTTGCTTCCTTCGTCCCCCTCTGTTAGTTAGTTCCTAGTCAGTTAGTTTATTAATTTCCCTTCCAGTTTTAGTCATGTTTGTCACTCTTAGTTGTTAGTTGTCATCCTAGTTACTTTCATGTTTTAGGTTTCCGGTCCTGCTCTGTGTCTCTAGTTGAGTGTCTCCGTTGATTGTCCCCAGGTGTCTGTGATCATGTCTCATCATAGCTGTGTGTATATAAGCCCTGTCTGTGTCTCATTTCATTGTCGGTGCATAGTCTAGTATGGTCTGGTAAATCCCTCATGTATCTCGCCACAGCTCCTGTGAGTATTGCTGCCACGACAGCCTTGTTTATTTGTGTTATTAAAGTATTTACTTTTACAACCGCTTGCCTCTTGCGTTTCCGTCTGCACCACTGGGTTTTCATGCTCCCTGAGTAAAATCTTGACATTATGCACCGACCATACAAAAAGCCCAGCGGACGGAACGTTTCGCCTACCTGTTCGCTCGAGTCCACGCAGAGGGACGAGGCCGTCTTCCGTTGTGGTGGATTTCAGCTCCACGAGGACCGCCTGACGTCCTGCTCCAGCTCGGCTCGTCCTCCATGTCCACTCGTTTCCGGATGGACCTCGGGTGAGGATGACGACGACTTGTGTATCCCTCTTGTTCCCCAGTCCCCACGCCGCCAAAGGAGCGGTAAAAAGAAGAACCGGAAGCGTTCACCTGCACCTCCATTTTGGTCAGCTGATCGGGCTCGGTCCGGCGAGTTCGAGCATTTTGGGCACGACTCCAGCGCTCCGGTGGGGGCGCGTTCCATGGCCTCACCTCCTAGGTTTCCGGTGAGGGTGGACACAGACGCCCCACCGTCGCTCGCAGCGTTTCCAGCTCGGTTCGGTGAGCCCGGTCACAGCGACTCCACGGGGGCGGGTCTTCACACCGCTCGCTCATCTCCCCGTTCATCTAGTGACCGGACGAAGGGGGGCCAGCACACAGGTCAGTCAACTGAACAATATACAGTCTCTCCAGCAGATGTCGCCCTAGGAGAGCCGTCAGGGGTGATGAACGCTCCTGTTAACTCACACCAGTTTCAACCCATTGACATTCCACAAGTAAACCAGACTTTATTAAAATTATTCAACACTGCTAGAGAAGACCCAGACTGTATTGATACGGTGTTTTCCCGTATGGAGACATTTATATTGTCACAACCCGGTCTGACAAGGCTTCCTGTTTACCAGCAACTGCTGGTTGATCTTAGGTTTATGAAAACACCCACCACGGAGGAGCCAGCAACTCCAGACTCTTCAGCTCCAGTTCCTGCTTCTGTTTCTGTGTCTCATGATTTTTCTACTACTAGTTTTTTGTCTGATAACTCCTCACCTGCGGCAGCCAGCCCTGACCTCTTAGCAGCTACAGCAGCACACCCTGAACAGACTGGCTCTTCAGTACTTGCTTTGTCCTGCTCTGAGGGGGTCCTAGGTGACGCCCCTCATGTTTCGTGTCCCGAGGGGGTCCTGAAGGACACCCCTCATTTCTCCGGTGCTGTCGAGGGACCTGAACCAAGTGAGGGTTCCCGACCTGGTCCTGGACTGCGTCGTCGCCGTCGTGGCAGGGATCGATGGCAGAGAGGACCACCAGACTCTTCAGTTCCTGTTCTTGAACCTGGTTTTCAACCTACAGCTACTGAACCTGCAGCTCCAGCATGTCTCGAGGGGTCCCTGGAGGGAGCCCCTCATGTTTCCTGTCTCGAGGGGTCCCTGGAGGGAGCCCCTCATGTTTCCTGTCTCGAGGGGTCCCTGGAGGGAGCCCCTCATGTTTCCTGTCTCGGGGGGGTCCAGGAGGACGCCTCCCATGTTTCCTGTCTCGAGGGGTCCCTGGAGGGAGCCCCTCATGTTTCCTGTCTCGAGGGGTCCCAGGAGGACGTCTCTCATGTTTCCTGTTGGCCAGTGGTCTCTCAGCCAGAGGGCGCTGCCCTGTCTCCGGCTCCAGAGGGCGCTGCCCTGTCTCCGGCTCCAGAGGGCGCTGCCCTGTCTCCGGCTCCAGAGGGCGCTGCCCTGTCTCCGGCTCCAGAGGGCGCTGCCCTGTCTCCGGCTCCAGAGGGCGCTGCCCTGTCTCTGTCTCCGGCTCCAGAGGGCGCTGCCCTGTCTCTGTCTCCGGCTACGGAGGGCGCTGCCGCCTTGCTTCTAGCCACGGAGGGTCCCGGCGCATCGGACGCCTCCACGTCTACGGAGGGTCCCGGCGCATCGGACGTCTCCACGTCTACGGAGGGTCCCGGCGCATCGGACGCCTCCACGTCTACGGAGGGTCCCGGCGCATCGGACGCCTCCACGTCTACGGAGGGTCCCGGCGCATCGGACGCCTCCACGTCTACGGAGGGTCCCGGCGCATCGGACGCCTCCACGTCTACGGAGGGTCCCGGCGCATCGGACGCCTCCACGTCTACGGAGGGTCCCGGCGCATCGGACGCCTCCACGTCTACGGAGGGTCCCGGCGCATCGGACGCCTCCACGTCTACGGAGGGTCCCGGCGCGACGGACGCCTCCACGTCTACGGAGGGTCCACACATCGAGAGCGTCTCTACGTTCGATGGTTTCTCACCTGATGTCTCTGCGCCCGACGTCTCTTCGCCAGACGTCCTCGACGACGTCTCCTCGTCAGACGTCTCCTCGTCAGACGTCTCGCCTCTCGACTCAACGCCAGACGTCTCGCCTCTCGACTCAACGCCAGACGTCTCGCCTCTCGACTCAACGCCAGACGTCTCGCCTCTCGACTCAACGCCAGACGTCTCGCCTCCAGACTCAACGCCAGACGTCTCGCCTCCAGACTCAACGCCAGACGTCTCGCCTCCAGACTCAACGCCAGACGTCTCGTCTGTCGTCTCGTGGCTCGGCGCCACTGCACCGCATGGGAGTGCTCCTGTTTCGGGTGGACCCTGGAGGGTCGTACACTCGTCTTCGACGTTTCTGAGGCCTCGTCACCGACGGAGGCTCCTGGTGGTAGACTGCCTTCCTGTTGCCCGCCTGCCCGGCCGACCGCCTGACCGACTCCTACCTGAGGGGCGGCATCCCGGCCGACCGCCTGACCGACTCCTACCTGAGGGGCGGCATCCCGGCCGACCCCCTGACCGTCTCCGTCCTGAGGGGCGGCATCCCGGCCGTCCGCCTGACCGACTCCTACCTGAGGGGCGGCATCCCGGCCGACCCCCTGACCGTCTCCGTCCTGTGGGGCGGCATCCCGGTCGTCCGCCTGAGGGGTCTTGTGACCGCTGTCGACTTCCTAGCCACGATACCTAGAGATGTTTTTGAGTTTCTGGTTTTGGTCTTTGTTTAGGTACCGTAGTTTTGTTCTAGTTTTCTTGCCCTTGTGTTGTCCTTGTGTCCCTTGTCTTCCTCGTGCCCTCCTTCCTTGCAGTTTCCTCCCGCCCTGGGTTTTTGGGTGTTTTTTCTTGGGGACACCTGGGGGTGTCTTTGAGGGGGGGGTACTGTAAGGATGGCTCGTCCTGTTGGTCAGTTCTGTCCCCCTTGTGGGGTTTTTCCTATTAGTCAGTTTGTACTTCATGTTTCAGGTTTTCCTATTAGTCAGTTTGTACTTCATGTTTCAGGTTTAGTTCCCCAGTCTTGATGTTTTCCTGTTAGTCAGTTAGTAGTTAGTTAGTTAGTTAGTTTATTAGTTTCCCTTCCAGTTTAGTCATGTTTAGGCTTCCTTCGTCCCCCTCTGTTAGTCAGTTAGTAGTCTGTTAGTTATTAGTTTGCTTCCTTCGTCCCCCTCTGTTAGTCAGTTAGTAGTCAGTTAGTTATTAGTTTGCTTCCTTCGTCCCCCTCTGTTAGTTAGTTCCTAGTCAGTTAGTTTATTAATTTCCCTTCCAGTTTTAGTCATGTTTGTCACTCTTAGTTGTTAGTTGTCATCCTAGTTACTTTCATGTTTTAGGTTTCCGGTCCTGCTCTGTGTCTCTAGTTGAGTGTCTCCGTTGATTGTCCCCAGGTGTCTGTGATCATGTCTCATCATAGCTGTGTGTATATAAGCCCTGTCTGTGTCTCATTTCATTGTCGGTGCATAGTCTAGTATGGTCTGGTAAATCCCTCATGTATCTCGCCACAGCTCCTGTGAGTATTGCTGCCACGACAGCCTTGTTTATTTGTGTTATTAAAGTATTTACTTTTACAACCGCTTGCCTCTTGCGTTTCCGTCTGCACCACTGGGTTTTCATGCTCCCTGAGTAAAATCTTGACACTCCCTCTATCTATGGTCGGAAAAAATTAATGCAATTAAAATGGTTGTATTACCACGGTTTCTTCATCTATTCCTTTCTGTTCCATGTTTTATAAGTATGTCATACTTCAAACAGTTAGACTCCATCATTATTCCCTTTATCTGGGAGTACAGGAATGTTAGAATTTCCAAAAAACATCTATGCAAAACAAAAGCGATAGGAGGATTTTCATTGCCAGATTTCAAATTATATTATTGGGCTTCTCACCTATCCATTATAGCATGGTGGAAGAAAGGCCCGCACCAGTCTCACAATCTCTGCCCTGCTTGGCTATCCTTAGAACAACGACATTGTCATAAAACGTCTTTGGCTGCCCTCCTTAATAGCCCTACTAAAATTAAAAAAAAGCTTTACAATAATAATCTGGTTATTGGTAATACTATAAGAATTTGGAAACAGATACGGAGTTATATAAAAGCTCCGGCAGTCTACTTGGACGCTCCCATTTGCGAAAACCATTCTTTTGCTCCGGGTCTCAGCGATGTCGGTTTCCAGATTTGGAAAATGAAGGGTATCCATAAGGTGGGAGATCAGTACGTTGATGGCACGCTTGCGTCCTTTACTCAGTTGAGCTCTGTATATGATGTTCCACGGTCGGGATTCTTTCGTTTTCTACAGATTAGGGACTACGTTAGTAAAAATATATCAAATTTTAGAATTATTACAAGACATGAGACCCTGGAGGCAATAAATAAATTTGATCCTGTTAATCATGGGGCAGTGTCATACTTTTACAGCATTCTCAATAATGTACCGGTAGACCTCACTAAAATCAAGAAAGTATGGGAGGATGAGATGGGACAACAGATACCTGACGATGTGTGGGAGGAAAGTTTGAAAAGTATACATGACTGTTCAGTTAACTCTAGGCATAATCTTATACAATTCAAAACATTGCATAGACTCTACTATTCAAGAGAAAAATTAAGTACTTTTTACCCGAATGAGTCACCAATGTGTAATCGGTGTAAAGTTGCAACGGGCAACTTGCTCCACTCCTTTTGGTCATGTATACAGCTGCATACATTTTGGAAGAACATTTTTTATTTCTTTTCCACTGCTTTTGGGAAACAATGGGATCCGGATCCACTGGTTGCAATTCTCGGAGCTCCAGGGGTTTTGCCCCTGGCCAATAAATATGAGAAAGTAGCCATTTTGTTTGGTATGGTAATTGCTAAGAAGTTGATCTTGAAGGTTTGGAAGAAGGACTTTGTACCCACATTTGAACAGTGGTTGGGAGAATTGGCAAACACATTGTCTCTGGAAAGATTGAGATATTACAACGAAGACAAAATGAACATGTTTGGGACAATATGGGACTCTGTACTAAAATATATTCAATGAAGGTATCGTAGTTGATCCTTAGACTAATGTCCGGTATTATATGAGCCCTTGCTCTCTGGTGTATTATTGAAATGGTGTGATTCATAATCTGGTGTATTTACCTTATGTTGTTTTGACTGTGTGACCTTTACTATCCGATGTGCTGTTTTGTTTGGTTTGGGCGGGGTGTTGATGATACTGTAGTTTGTTTTATTACTAAAAATGCCAATAAAAGAATATTTACTAAAAAAAAAAAAAAAATTGTCTATTTCTGGATTACCATTATTCTGGATGGATTTAACAGATTTGTGGAACAAACAAATTCTCTTTGATTTAATTCAACTATTAATTAAGTTACTGTTTTGGGTCATCCGAGACCAACCCCAGAGCGGGGACCTGCCAGCTAGAAGCTGACTGACCTTGGATGAAAAGCCAGGAGAACACGATGTTCTAATTTTAACCTCAGGCCCGCTTTGAAGGCCTTGTTCATCAGCATCGCAGAACAACTGAATGGATTACAATATCTTTGAATGGATAACACTTTTGAGGAATAATTGATTTTGCCTGGGAGGATTACCAGACTTTTTGGCCCTGAACAGTTTTGATGGATTACAACTGGGATTTTTAAACGCCGCTGTGGGAGTTTTGTTCATCAGCGCCGTGCAGCCGGTCTTGAGTGGATTGAAGCCTGGATTGCCGGTTCTTCCTTTCTGT
This sequence comes from Garcialebias charrua, assembly GCA_038048925.1. NCBI lineage: Eukaryota > Metazoa > Chordata > Actinopteri > Cyprinodontiformes > Rivulidae > Garcialebias > Garcialebias charrua. The sequence goes on along the minus strand of JBBPBX010016902.1, from coordinate 6,020 downwards.
TAGGATTAAAAACACAAGCTTTTCCTATGTGGGATTAAACAAAGATTTGTCCAGTCTGCTGGAGTGCAGACTTCTGAGTGGAGTACAACAGCATCACCTGGAGGTTTTTCTGTAGAAAAAACAAGATTTCCTGATAGGATTAAAACAAAGTTTTCTGGTGGAGATAAAAACACAAGTTGGAACACACCAAGATTACCTGGATGGATTAAACATATTTGATCGGAATCAGATTATTGTAGAATAAACCAACATTTTAGAAGATTATACAAATTATACATTGGATTGCAACTCAATTCAATTAAAGCTAGAAACACATTAAGTCCCAGCGTGTGGAAGACATCTTTTGGTGAGCTGTGAATCATTTAGTTCTCTTAAATGCAAATCATGTAACCTGATTAAATCTTTTTCTGTAGTAAGTAGTGCTTATGCTGTTACCCCTGCAAATTAAATATTAAAGAATATAAAACGTACAAATTTGGATTTTTCATTTGACTCACCTTGATATTAAATGATGGGAAACTTGGTTCAAAGATAACAACAAGATTATTGGAGGTTTTAAATGGTTGTGTTAGCCAAAAAGAGATAAACAACATCCTAGGATTTTACTTTCCAAGATCCTAAAATTTATTAGGCCGGAAACAATTACAATCTACCAGAGGTAAGGCTGTCGTTTAATGCATGGTTCTCCGGGAGATACGATCTGACTCCATTCTGCTAAGTCAGGCTATCAAATCGGAGTGGGACTAAGGGTGTGACATGTCAGATGAAGACAGTGAACAAGCCTAAGTGATTTACCTCGTCTCAGCCTTAATTCTAACTAATCTTGAGACATATTGGGTACTACTCGTGTGCAAGGATAAAAGTTAAAGAACCCGTTACCGGAGAAAGGCTGGAGTGAGGACTTGTCGCAAGATCCTGCGGCTAACCTCACTCACGTAGAATTAACAATTGGGAACTTTAATACATCCAGAATTGTATTTTTCTTCAAAGGATAATTTTTATCAGATGAAATGTTAAAAATCTCTTGTGAAATTGTCCACGCTATGACAGATATTGGATCAGTCAAAAGTAAATTTAGATAAAAGTAATACATGCCGAAATAGCTCAGTTGGGAGAGCGTCAGACTGAAGATCTGAAGGTCCCTGGTTCAATCCCTGGTTTCGGCATTTGTGGTGTTTAGTGCTTCACAACAACAAACGTTGCTGATTTCTGGAATAAACAGTGTATATTTCTTCAATTGATTTACATATCTGATCCTTCAATAAATCAAACCACACAAACTCAATAAAGAAATTTAAATGTACAGCAGACACCTTGCTCATGCATTGAAAAACCATAAGATTGTACCTTCTAGCTTTCTTCTTGGACATTGTATACCTTGTATGTGTAATTGTGCCAATTATACAGAGAAAAGACTTCATTTAGTCTCTCAAGGAAGAAATCCCTTTGAATGACATGTTCAAGACTTACAGAAGTAGCTGAGATGGGAATTGTCCTTAGACCTTTGCTTGTCTTCTCCAACACTTTATCCACACTTTGAACTAGGTTATTGCTCTCCACTTGATGAAAATCTGAAGCACCTTAGAGAATTCTTGAAGATGTTTCCATGCATGTGATTTTGCAACAAGAATATTGTAGGACATGCTTGTAGAGCAACGCTGAAAATGCTTTGTGGTATATATGAAGAAGGAAAAAAGAGGTTCCACTGAGATTTGAACTCAGATCGCTGGAGTCAGAGTCCAGAGTGCTAACCATTACACCATGGAACCACTATGCTACAACTGTGACAAAACTAGCCTTAATTCTTAATCTACAACAAGTCAATTCAATTGAAACACTTCTGTGCACATGTTCATCATCTAAACCTTAAAGCTGTAAAAACCCAGTTATCCTGCACATTGGGAACTTTAATACATCCAGAATTGTATTTTTCTTCAAAGGATAATTTTTCTCAGATGAAATGTTAAAAATCTCTTGTGAAATTGTCCACGCTATGACCGATATTGGATCAGTCAAAAGTAAATTTAGATAAAAGAAATACATGCCGAAATAGCTCAGTTGGGAGAGCGTCAGACTGAAGATCTGAAGGTTCCTGGTTCAATCCCTGGTGCCGGCATTTGTGGGGTTTAGTGCTTCACAACAACAAACTCTGCTGATTTGGGGAACAAACAGTGTACAGTATATTTCTTCAAGTGATTTACATATCTGATCCTTCAATGAATCAAACCACACATACACAATAAAGAAATTTAAATGTACAGCAGACACCTTGCTCATGCATTTAAAAACCATAAGATTGTACCTTCTAGCTTTCTTCTTGGACATTGTATACCTTGTATGTGTAATTGTGCCAATTATACAGAGAAAAGACTTCATTTAGTCTCTCAAGGAAGAAATCCCTTTGAATGACCTGTTCAAGACTTACAAGTAGCTGAGATGGGAATTGTCCTTAGACCTTTGCTTGTCTTCTCCAACACTTTATCCACACTTTGAACTAGGTTATTGCTCTCCACTTGATGAAAATCTGAAGCACCTTAGAGAATTCTTGAAGATGTTTCCATGCATGTGATTTTGCATCAAGAATATGGTAGGACATGCTTGTAGAGCAACGCTGAAAATGCTTTGTGGTATATATGAAGAAGGAAAAAAGAGGTTCCACTGAGATTTGAACTCAGATCGCTGGAGTCAGTGTCCAGAGTGCTAACCATTACACCATGGAACCACTATGCTACAACTGTGACAAAACTAGCCTTAATTCTTAATCTACAACAAGTCAATTCAATTGAAACACTTCTCTGCACATGTTCATCATCTAAACCTTAAAGCTGTAAAAACCCATATGCTGGTGAAGATTCTCAGTCGTCCAGGACATGATGAAATCAAAAAAAGGCGTTCAATACAGGATCAACTGAAATGTTATCACTGGCGTTAAAGTGTCGGGAGCCACCTTTTAAGTTGGGGAGCGTGTGGTGCACCTGAAAATGTCACCACAATATTTGGTTTTCTTATGAATGTAAAGTATTTCCATGTGCAGGGGATCCTATTTTCAAATATATGTTATATTTTGTTTGCGGTTCGGCAATTTAATATGCCTGCATTTTTATAGTGTTTTTCTGAGGAGCGGTGATGACGAAGCGGAACCTTTGTTTTGGCGGGGTGCGTTGCTTCCAGGTTGGTTTTGGGGACGGACTTCACATGCTTTCTGGAGCTAAACGGCAAAACAATGGTCGTCATCTTTGACTCCTAATTTTATTATTCTTCAGGTCAGTACATGGTGAAAACACATCACAACTACGATGTAAGATGTTTACCTCTTATGTGAACAGCACATATCACTGTAGGGCGGTTTCTGTGCAGTAGTTGCAAGTAAATAGTCACGTTAAATCTGGCAGGATGCCAGCTCGCGCTGGGAAGGTCTCGCGGGAAAGTGAATAGAAGGATTTGATATCTTACTAACTCCGGGTTGAGGATCACTTTGTTTTGTTTGAATGATATTCAGACCAAGTGTGGGAACTGAGGTTAAAGGTGGAACAAGGTTAGATTCTGCATTTGTTTTGTAAGTCTTGTCATTTTATTTTGATCGGTGTTCAGTTAAAGTCAGTGTACATTTTAAATGCTTATCAGTAAATATAGAGCTAGATGCAGTATTTGACATATTGTCTTCATCTAAGTGAAGGGTGAAAATGTGAAAAGGTTAATTACTGTAACACTGGTAAAAGAAGGATACCTGTATACCTTCTAATACCTGTAAAAACCCAGTTATCCTGTACATTGGGAACTTTAATACATCCAGAATTGTATTTTTCTTCAAAGGATAATTTTTATCAAATGAAATGTTAATAATCTCTTGTGAAATTGTCCACGCTATGACAGATATTGGATCAGTCAAAAGTAAATTTAGATAAAAGTAATACATGCCGAAATAGCTCAGTTGGGAGAGCGTCAGACTGAAGATCTGAAGGTCCCTGGTTCAATCCCTGGTTTCGGCATTTGTAGGGTTTAGTGCTTCACAACAACAAACTCTGCTGATTTGGGGAACAAACAGTGTATATTTCTTCAAGTGATTTACATATCTGATCCTTCAATGAATCAAACCACACATACACAATAAAGAAATTTAAATGTACAGCAGACACCTTGCTCATGCATTGAAAAACCATAAGATTGTACCTTCTAGCTTTCTTCTTGGACATTGTATACCTTGTATGTGTAATTGTGCCAATTATACAGAGAAAAGACTTCATTTAGTCTCTCAAGGAAGAAATCCCTTTGAATGACCTGTTCAAGACTTACACGTAGCTGAGATGGGAATTGTCCTTAGACCTTTGCTTGTCTTCTCCAACACTTTATCCACACTTTGAACTAGGTTATTGCTCTCCACTTGATGAAAATCTTAAGCACCTTAGAGAATTCTTGAAGATGTTTCCATGCATGTGATTTTGCATCAAGAATATGGTAGGACATGCTCTTAGATAGGGATGGGGCAGATCTGATCCAGTATCGGTATCGGTATCCGATACCAGCATTATTTAAGTATCGGGTATCGGATCAAACCTGCCGATACTTTTCCAATCCAGCTTCAAAGAGCACTTGTGTTCAATCACAATCTGTGACTGCCCTTTTTAACATTGTGTGAGATAAACCCAATGAAGACACTCTTAAGCCTTACAATAAGGGGGTTCCCTATTGTAAGGCTTAAGAGTGTCTTCATTGGGTTTATCTCACACAATGTTAAAATGAATAGTTTGGGTGCAAAAGTTTCATTATACAGAGTCTAATACCTGAACAGTATCGGATCGGGAAAGTATCGGTATCGGTCGATACTGAGCTAATAAGTATCGGTATCGGATCGGAAGTGAGAAATGTGGATCGGTGCATCCCTACTTGTAGAGCAACGCTGAAAATGCTTTGTGGTATATATGAAGAAGGAAAAAAGAGGTTCCACTGAGATTTGAACTCAGATCGCTGGATTCAAAGTCCAGAGTGCTAACCATTACACCACGGAACCACAAAAAACAATGGTTTGGACTTTTTTTCCCAACAGATATTTCACATTGAACTTTAAGATTAATAATACATTTTTGTGAGTATTGTCTTTTTCTCTTAAGTCCATTTTCTCTTAAGCAATATCACACAGCTGTTAAATTTAAGGTCCCACTGAGATTTGAACTCAGATCGCTGGAGTCAGAGTCCAGAGTGCTAACCATTACACCATGGAACCACTATGCTACAACTGTGACAAAACTAGCCTTAATACTTAATCTACAACAAGTCAATTCAATTGAAACACTTCTGTGCACATGTTCATCATCTAAACCTTAAAGCTGTAAAAACCCAGTTATCCTGTACATTGGGAACTTTAATACATCCAGAATTGTATTTTTCTTCAAAGGATAATTTTTATCAGATGAAATGTTAAAAATCTCTTGTGAAATTTTCCACGCTATGACAGATATTGGATCAGTCAAAAGTAAATTTAGATAAAAGTAATACATGCCGAAATAGCTCAGTTGGGAGAGCGTCAGACTGAAGATCTGAAGGTCCCTGGTTCAATCCCTGGTTTCGGCATTTGTGGTGTTTAGTGCTTCACAACAACAAACATTGCTGATTTCTGGAATAAACAGTGTATATTTCTTCAAGTGATTTACATATCTGATCCTTCAATGAATCAAACCACACATACACAATAAAAATTTAAATGTACAGCAGACACCTTGCTCATGCATTGAAAAACCATAAGATTGTACCTTCTAGCTTTCTTCTTGGACATTGTATACCTTGTATGTGTAATTGTGCCAATTATACAGAGAAAAGACTTCATTTAGTCTCTCAAGGAAGAAATCCCTTTGAATGACCTGTTCAAGACTTACACAAGTAGCTGAGATGGGAATTGTCCTTAGACCTTTGCTTGTCTTCTCCAACACTTTATCCACACTTTGAACTAGGTTATTGCTCTCCACTTGATGAAAATCTGAAGCACCTTAGAGAATTCTTGAAGATGTTTCCATGCATGTGATTTT
>JBBPBX010016901.1:37023-47506 GCA_038048925.1 Garcialebias charrua | reverse complement strand
GTAGTCCCCGACTTACGAGCGCTCTGACTTACGAGGTCCCGGACTTACGAGCATGCATCTCATTAAAAAAAAAAAATAAAAAAAAAAAAAAAAATTTTTTTTTATAAATGAATACATGTACAGTACTGGACAGTCACCAAGCACTTAGTCTATCCTAACACAGTTTTTAAAGATGAAGGAATAAGTTGAATTGTCTCCCTTTCACATAAAGGGAGCAAGCTCCCTATGGAGCCTGCAGGGAGGAGGGAGACAATTCAACTGATTCCTTCATCTTTAAAAACTGTGTTAGGATAGGCTAAGTGCTTGGTGACTGTACAGTACTGTACATTTATCTATTAATAAATAAAAAACAATAAAAAATAAAAATACTGTATATACTGTATATTTTTAATAAATAGATAAATGTACAGTACTGTACAGTCACCAAGCACTTAGCCTATCCTAACACAGTTTTTAAAGATGAAGGAATAAGTTGAATAGACCTTTTACCAGTTGACGTCATCGCGCATGCGCACTCGTATTTTTCCAGAATTTTCCGGAAGTCGGGGGTAATAATACTACTCTGGTCGCGGTGGTGATCCTAGCTCCGTACGGTGGTGATCCGTGGATGGTGGTGATCCAAGCTCCGTGGATTACGTTCCTACATTACATCTTGGATATGGGAAACAGACAAAACAGAACAACCTCCCGCAGCAGAATGCTACTGGACAGTTGCTAAGCTAGCAGCTAGCTAGGTCTACTACGAGACCTCGCTGTTCCTCAGTCCACTGCCTGTGTTGAAGTTTCAACCTGTTTCAACCTGCGACATGCAAAGAGATTCTTCCTTCAACCCCCCTGAAGAAATAACAGGTGAATAAAATAGCATAAAACATGCAGCTGTATAAGAATGAACAGACCACTGCACTGTTAGCTGTCATCATTTGAACTCTTTCTGCGTTGAAAAAATATACAGTAGTAGTTTCCACAAGACAAACATGTTTTATTAACATTATTTGAGGTCTGACTTTAAAAACATTTCAGCCATTTCTCTGTTTCTGTAAGTCATTCGCACAGTTTTGCTGGGAGCATCGGTGAAATGCTGTCACAGAAAAAAAAAGCAATCCTGTCATCAATGTGTATAAGCATACAGTTTAACTATACACAAGACTGTTTTGTTTATTGTCAAATATGAATTAATACTTTTTGTTTTACAGCAGCAACTGGCCAACAACTCCTTGCTGACAAAGGGTTTGATGTCAAGTCAGAGGTTGAAAAAGGGAAGCTAGTCTGTTCAACCCCCCTGAAGAAATAACAGGTGAATAAAATAGCATCAAACACTGTGCACAGTTTTGCTGGGAGCATCGGTGTACGGTGGCCCTGAGGTGCAAAACACATTAACAAATAAGTGTTTAGCCTTATTTGTTAATGTGTTTTGCACCTCAGGGCCACCGTAGGAGTGTTGTGACCTTTTTTAGCAGTAAGTGCAATAAAGTAAAAATATCTTTGTAAGTACAGGTGTTTACAGCAGCGTCTAACTGGCCCGGCGGTGCACAAAGATTCGCTTGCCCGCTGGGCCGACACGCATTTATGGACCTGTCAGGCCTGTCATGATCCAAATATATGTATTTTAAATAAATTATGTCGACCGTGACATCACATTTGTTGAAGTTTTTGAAGGACATCACGCTAATCCAATGAAAACTCACAGCACTCCTCAGCTGGCTCAGTCATTCCCTCCCCAATTTGACCAAATTTATATACTGTATTCAAATCCATGTTTATTACAGTAATTGATTAATGAGATAGTCCACACATCCCAAAACACATTGATTGTAGTACATTAAATTTAGAAATGAACACACCAACCTTTAAAAATAAAGAAACTGTGCTCTAATTTGACTTTTAGTGAAGTGGAACTTTTGTTTAGTTAAATTTTTTAATCTGTTAATATACAAATGCTGTTTTAGTCACATTTTATGATTTTGAATCTCTCTAGATAAAGAAAGAGCGTTTACAACAAAAACAGGTCAGTCTCTCTTATCATGGTGACCTAACCAGGCTGAAAGAAAATCCTCTTTATGACTCTGCTGTTGTCAGAGCTGTTCTCTAGTTCAGCTCTCTGGTCATCCAATGACTTAGCAAAAAAAAAAAAAACATAAACATTACACTGTCTAAAGTCTCCAAGTTGTCAGAGAAGGCATCATTAAAAAAAAACATTAGCAGGTTACTGTCTGTCCTAGGCTGCTGTCCTTAACAAGTGAAATGACAAACACAAACACATCTTCTGGTATGTGCTGGTGAAGATTCTCAGTCGTCCAGGACATGATAAAATCAGAACAAGCGCTCAATGCAAAAACAACTGGACTTTATTTGTTGCAGAAAGGGTGAAACGTTTTCTGCAACAAATAAAGTCCAGTTGTTTTTGTATTGAGCACTTGTTCTGATCTTCTGGTATGTGTTGTTTCTGTTTGTGACTTATATAAATAATGTGTGTGCTTGTGAGACATTTAAAGATGTTTTGAACTTCTGGCAGGTCTCTCTGATGGCGTGGAGATTGAACAGGGGTCGCGGTCGTCAGCTACTTCATCTGCCGGAGAGTCTGGATCGAGAAACCACAGCCAGGGCTTTGAGCATATCTTAAAAGGAAAAAAACAAGGAGTTTTAAAATCTAGACAAAATAAAGGAATTAAAGAAACATACAGATAAGCGTTATTGGTTTTTAATGTTTACTACTACAACCTGCAATAGGTCAAGAATGGCTCCACGCTCAAAATGTCCTTGTGAAGACCAGCCAGCAGTGATGGTGGGCTCATTCCGGTCATCAGGATGTCGTGGGTCAAAACACAGTCTGTTCAGCGTTCTCCTGGAAAACTTCTCAACATAGATGTCATGCCTTAAATGACACCAACATGAAAAATGTGGTTGATATCTAACACATATTAGCAAATCTATTTGTAGAAGTGTTTTTTAAAAAATGTCAAAAAACTATTCCAGATCTTACCATTGTAGAAAACATTTAAAACCGTACATATGTGATTGCATTTATTATCTAGTGCCACTAGAAAACAACAATAATTAACACAATACAATAAACTACAATTGTACAATGTTGAATAGTTTTTTGACTGGGATAAGACAAGATAAGTGATATTGTATTATTCCAATTGTTGGTGAAGTTTCACTGAAAGTCACCTTTCTGGGTATTTGTGTTATAAGCGTAATATGAAATGTCTTCAGGAACACTGATTAAACTCACTTTAAAACTTGCAGCTCATCCAAGTAGCAGGTGCAGTTCGTTTTTGGGCTGGTCTCTTCCATGTACAAGGTAACTGGGTGCAGGTTGGTGTATTTCCAACATGGTTGCAGCCACATCCTCTGCAAAAACAATCACAAACACAATATACAACTATTGTATGTGTCATTATGGAATTCACATGCAAAATATATTGTTTGTAATATATTTAAGATTTTCACACATGTTACGTCTAAAGTGTAAGCTGTATAAACAGCATAAGTGCATTAGTAAATCAAAGATAATTAAATTTCCCTAGGAAAGCTATCACTTGGGATAGTTATTATTTTTCACATCACAACATCACCAATTGCCTCAGGTTGTATTTAAGACATAGTTTACAGAAATCAAATAAGAAATAAGGACGCTGTGAACATTTGTGTGACTCAAACGTCATGTTTTTGTTTACATACTGTGCTTATACTGACGGCTCATTATGAAGACATGGCGCTAGTTATAGCAGCTAACAGAAGATGTTGAACCTGTAACAATAACCAAACCAGTCTAAATATCAGAAGTATTGGTGTGAGAAATTTAAAACATTTATTTCTGACGCTTGGATAATACAGGTTGTTGACAACTACACACAACGGCTCACCCTGCTGGACATCCGCAAAAAGCCTGAAGGATTTCCCCAATTTCCATCAGCGCACACAGTCACCTCCTCTCGTATCTGCGGCACAATGTTCAGGCATTTTGACCAGTGGTTGTCCACTATTTTAAGAAATCAAGCTTCTAAATTACAACTCTCTATCATTACGAAGCTCCTCGGCTCCTTCCTAACCCCCGGCATCCGGTTTCGGCTTTTTGCCGTCCAATCAGAACGCTCGTTTCTGCCGAGCTTTGCGTGATGACGTCAACTGGTAAAAGGTCTATTGTCTCCCTTTCACATAAAGGGAGCAAGCTCCCTATGGAGCCTGCAGGGAGGAGGGAGACAATTCAACTGATTCCTTCATCTTTAAAAACTGTGTTAGGATAGGCTAAGTGCTTGGTGACTGTACAGTACTGTACATTTATCTATTAATAAATAAAAAACAATAAAAAATAAAAATACTGTATATACTGTATATTTTTAATAAATAGATAAATGTACAGTACTGTACAGTCACCAAGCACTTAGCCTATCCTAACACAGTTTTTAAAGATGAAGGAGTCAGTTGAATTGTCTCCCTCCTCCCTGCAGGCTCCATAGGGAGCTTGCTCCCTTTATGTGAAAGGGAGACAATTCAACTTATTCCTTCATCTTTAAAAACTGTGTTAGGATAGGCTAAGTGCTTGGTGACTGTCCAGTACTGTACATGTATTCATTTATAAAAAAATAAAAAAAAAAGTAAAAAAAAAAAATTTTTTTTTTTTTTTTTACTATGTGATCCTACTTACGAATTTTTGACTTACGAGCGCCCCCTAGTGACGGAACTCGCTCGTAAGTCGGGGACTACCTGTATTCCTGTCAGCAAGATACTTCTTTGGTAAAGGTCCGATTGCGGGACAGCACGTCCTGGTGTAATCAAATAACAAAACCACGGTGTCCTTCATTGACTGGGGAAGGGGGACGGGATCCCAAGCCTTCCTCAGCCTGACACAGAGGATGCTTACATGGTACGCTCCAGGATTATTGTCGCTCAGGGCGACTCATGTTCCGAGTGAACCGAGTTACGGAGTGAATGCCCTCTCAAGAGGGCCTCTTTTGGAATCAGAATGAAGACTGAACCCACGTCTCGTGGATCAGGTCTGGTCACGGGTTAAAAGAACCTCGATGGACTTGTTCCCATGCGGAGCCAGTTCACAATGTGACCTCTACTTCTCAAAATTCAAGGATACCATGGCAGTTGCCTTCTTAGCAACAACAACAACATACACAAGGGACACCCTTGGTGTTTATGTTTACTTGGGAGTTGCTTCAGTGGAAGGGTTCCCCTCTCCTCTGACAGTTCAACATCAGGATGGGCCTCTTTGACAGTCCTAGTAGTTGTCTGTTCAAGAAGCAGATGAGGGACTCGTGCGTGCCCCTTGTACGTAATTTTTTTCCCTTGGGGACCTGGAAGGTTACCCTGTGCTTGTACTGGGTTTTTTACCTCCACATTGCCATCGGATTGCCAGTGACGTAATAGGTCCCTTGCTCTTTCCTCCTGCTTCTCAAGTTTCCCAGAGAAAAGGAGATGTGGAGTTATCACACTAGCAGAAGACGCTTATACTGTCTCTAACTGGTGTTTTCATCTATGTGTCCAGTGGTAACATCAGGACGATGTTTCTACATGTGGCATTTTTTCTTCTCAGGCTGTGCTCTCTACATACCTTGTGGAGAGCGACTGGGAAATGCCTGCCGTATTAAGGCAAATGTTCTCACATGCATTTTGCTGAGCACTTCAAGGGCGTGAATGAATTACGTTCCCATAGCAATTGTGTTGCACCATGAGACCGAATGAAAGAGAACTGAAAGTTATGCACCATAACTCATGTTCCCTGAAGGAGGGAACGAGGTGCAACACATATGGCCCTTTCAATGCTGAATGCTCGGTGAAGTGCATTTATTAAAGAAAGATGGACGGGTGTCAGCCGCTTAAATGTCCAGAGGGCGGGGCCTCTGGCGCGACGCTGACGCCCATGCCGTAAAGGTGTGAGTGTATTACTTCTGGTCACCGCGTGGAGGCGCTGATTCCCATAGCAATTGTGTTGCACCTCGTTCCCTCCTTCAGGGAACATGAGTTATGGTGCATAACTTTCAGTTTTCCAGACAGACCTCCAAATTGCAGAGCTCAACACCAGCCCGGTTCACACAGCACTTGTCAGTCAGTCTCTAGACACCTTCCTACATCAGTGTTGGGTAAGACCAGGACAAGTTTGGGGGTTGACGTAGATTTATAGCTTTTAGAATGCTGCGCTGGCAAGGTAGTCACAAAGCCAACTTGGCAACTGTGCGTGAAATGAGGGACAGGGCAACAGGCCATGTTCCACTCCATTCTAACCCCAAACAATGTCACTCTACTGGTCCTGCAACGCTAAGACCAATTCTAATGATCTTAAAACATATAATTAACAGGCTTCCAGTGACAGTAAACCATTTCCCATGAAAGACATTTTATACAAAGCTGCTGATACTTTTTGTTTACTACCGGTACTTATTTTTCATATTGTATGCATATCTTAAAACATCAGGTCAAAATAATATAGAGCAGTGTCAATCATATCATTTTTAAAAGCAAATTGTTCAAAAGATACATTTATATTTCATATAACTAATTATATACAAATGTTTAGTCTAATAATTATAACGAGTATAAATTCATCCATTATCTTTACCCACTTCTTCCTGTTCAGGTCACTGGTACCTATATCCAGCAGTCACTGTAGCCGTTTTCGCATTGACCGGCCCCCTATGGCCCGGGACGCCCCGCCCCGCCTTCTAACCCGGGTTCAGCGTGTTCGCATTTTCCTTTTTTTCCCCGGCTCCGCCCTCGTTTTGGAACCATCTCCACTGTGGTTCTATCGGGCCGAGCTCCCCCGGCCCAGTTTGACGTCATGTACTGCTCACATTTGATTCGTTGTTTGCAGCAGGGGCTGGACTCGTTCTAACAACAACCTCAGTACCGTAGGGCTGTATTTCATTCAAATTTAACTACAGAAACCCCTAAAACAATTGTTAGCCGAGTTAAATTTTTGTTAATAACTGATCACAAATCAGCTTATGTTACAACGTAAATAACAACGAAGCGCGCACCCATTTCCGTCTTTCAGCGCGACTTGAATGTCATTAAAATATAACTAATATTGTCTAACTGTTGCGCGCAGCCAGGGTTTTAAAATATAACTAATAATCTCTAACTCCTTTGCGTAGCTAGAATGTTAAAGGTTCAGTCTGCAGTTTCTGTAGAACAGCAGAACTTAGAAAAAATTTCAACAAGCAAAGCATTCTGATCCCTCCCCCTCAGAGCCATATATGGCTCTGCCCCCTTGTGGTCTGTTGAAATTTGAATTCAAGCTCTGTTTTTATTGGCTGATTCAAATTCAAGCTCGGTTTTTATTGGCTGGTTACAAACTTTGTTTTTATTGGCTGGAAAATGGCGGGTCACTTTTTCTTTTTAGAAATGCTTATTTACCACCTGGAGAAGCAAGGGGACAATATTTTTTTTTTAGTTTTTTCAGAGATTACCTCTCTAACATCAATCTAGTGACAGAGTGAAGAAATATGTTAAAATATATATTGTTTGAAAAGTTACAGACTACATTACAATCTTACATACCCCAGCTTTAAGAGCGGTGATTCCTTCATAAGCAACGTGAACTCCCCAAAAAAAACAATCCACCGCCGTGGCTTAGAGCGTTAATGCTCTTTTATCTTGACCAGACGAAGCGGGTTCACGTCCCACCTGGGACAAGGTTTTTTTTACGTTTGTCTTTTATTGGAGTAAATAAAAAGGAGTTTTGTTAAGCATTTTACCAAACAAACTCCTTTTTATTTACTCCAATAAAAGACAAACGTAAAAAAAACCTTGTCCCAGGTGGGACGCGAACCCGCTTCGTCTGGTCAAGGTAAAAGAGTATTAACGCTCTAAGCCACGGCGGCGGATTGTTTTTTTTGGGAGTTCACGTTGCTTATGAAGGAATCACCGCTCTTAACATTCTAGCTACGCAAAGGAGTTAGAGATTATTAGTTATATTTTAAAACCCTGGCTGCGCGCAACAGTTAGACAATATTAGTTATATTTTAATGACATTCAAGTCGCGCTGAAAGGCGGAAATGGGTGCGCGCTTCGTGGTTATTTACGTTGTAACATAAGCTGATTTGTGATCAGTTATTAACAAAAATTTAACTCAGAAACACTAATATATATATATATCCAGCTAACAAATAATTTTTAGCGGAGTCTCCTCTCTTAAAACACGAACACTCCACCCACGTCAAGAGAGCACCCCACCCACTTCCAGAGAACTGCCCACCCACTTCAAGGCGGCTCTGCGGCAAATGCGTACATTAATGAACGCGGGTGACCCAGAGCTGGCTCTGGGTCACCCAGGGACGAGCTGGACTGGGGAGGGCCGGTCAATGCGAAAACGGCTCATGTGTCTACAGACAGGACTGGTCCCATTGCAGCTTCAACTTCCACGTTCTGGTTGGAGGTCTAGATGTAGACGGCTTTTAAGATGAGCCAACACAGAATGAGGACAGTCCTGCTGCAGTCGTCTCCTTTCTACAACTGACGTTGATACACACAAACACACACACTGAACAAAATGAAACACACAAACACATACACTGAACGAAATGAAACACACAAACACACACACAGAATGAAATGAAACACACAAACACACACACAGAATGAAATGAAACACACAAACACACACACACTGAATTAAATGAAACACGCAAACACACACACTGTGACTTAGTGTGGCTTAATTTGTGTCACCCTCTCAGCATAAGCCCTTCAGCTGCAAATAGACAAAGTGCTGAAGGATCTGTTCTGTCCACAGTCTGCCCTGCAGGATGAACAGAGGGGGCGGAGCCTAAAAATACAACATAATGATGGAACTTCAGAAGCCAAAAGTAACTCTGGCTGTGTGTGAATTATGCATGCATTCACTGTAGAGTGAGTCAGCTGTTTTGTAGCGCCACTCAAAGTTTTAATTGTATTTTGGTTAGGGATGCACCGATCCACATTTTCTTACTTCCAATCCGATCCCAATACTTAAATCTGGATATCGGGCGATACCGATCCAGTTCCGATATCATCATTATCATTGATTTAATATGAGGCTGTCATAATCTCCTCTCAAGTACAGGTAGTCCCGACTTACGAGCGCTCTTACCTACGAGGTTCCGGACTTACGAGCTGGCGAACGAGCAGTAAATTTGTAAAGAACATACAAAAAATACAGCACTTTCATGTGTTTTTAGATGAAAGTGTGTTAGCTAACCATTTGGAAACAAGTTTCTGAGCATGTTTATGAACTAGTATGAACATTTGTGATGAAAAACGAGTGTTCGTAGTAGCACTAGCATAAATTTTCCGACTTACGACCGAAAATCCGGACTTACGAGAACACGTGTTTCGTGTTCCGACGTACACATTTTCGTCTTACGAGCGACTCGTAACAGCCCGCCCCTGGCTGCAAATAACAAAAGACCGATGAAGACTGTTGTGAAACTGAGCTCTTGTTTTGATGAGAGGCTTCACTTTTTAAAATCTCCCTTTTTTGTCACAAATCACAAAGTGAAGTGGAGAAATTTGAAGTTCCGTCTGTCCGTGCATGTTGTGAGCATGATGACTTAGAAAATAAGCAAGTTATCGAATTACATGGTGGCGTGTGGCTACATCTAGGCGTGAGAACGTTTCCTGTCAAATGGGGTTGTCGCGTCCAAATCCAAAATGGCTGCCACCATTTGTGTATATGTAAACATTATGAGCTGGATAATTTCAAAAAAAAGTGACGTGCTGACTTTCATTTTGGTATGTGGTTGCATGTAGGTGTAGCAAAAGGCACTTTCAATAACTGAGCTGACACATCCACATTTTTGACCTTCAAACAGAGGTCAAAAATGTGTTAGGATTCTTTTTGTCCGTCATTTTTCACCACTTTTATTGTCTGTCCAACAGATCTCACTTGTAAATAGGCGTGTTTCCATCAAGGTTTCTAGGTGCGCATTATGAAGCATCGCATCAGAAAAGCTAAATGGAAACGGCATAATTCGAGTTAACTTCCTCTAAGTCGCTCTAAAGTTTATACGCTCGCTTGAGGTAGTTTTTGGGGAGTCGATTCAGAGCTGAGTCGGCTAAACGACAGATGGAAACAGATTAGCCGACTCAGTTCTGCCGCAGCGAACATTCACGTCACGTGACTGATCAGCTGTTTCCGCTCCGGACAACATGTAACATCGCTAAAACTAGTTGGCATGACAGAATAAATACAACTTGCCCGATAGCAACACATACCTGAAATATTCTCTCCATTTTGCCGAGATGTCTGTTTTCAAACGCTACTTCCTGTTTACTGTGGAAGTGCGTAACGCTGACGTCTGACGTATGGCGCTGACGTGTGACGTAATGACGCTGACGTCTGACGTAGAGACGCTTTGCGTGGCATTGCAGATGCGCTTCAAGCCAGTTAATGGAAACACTTCTGATCCTCATAATTTTAATTTACATTTTAGCGAAATTTTCTAAAATTCGCTCAAAAATCGAATTTAAATTGGATGGAAACATAGCTAAT
>JBBPBX010016901.1:20559-30899 GCA_038048925.1 Garcialebias charrua | reverse complement strand
GTCATTCTCCATGGCCTCTCCTAACACCTTCCATGCCCAAGTTTTTGTCTCAGCAACCAGCCGAGTTGTATGCCGCTTGGACTGCTTGGTACCCATCAGCTGCTTCCGGGGGTTCCACAGGCCAAAAAGGCCCAATAGGACTCTTTCTTCAGCCTGACAGCATCTCTCATCTCTTGTGTCCACCAATGGGTTCGAGGGTTACCACCACGACAGGCACTGACAACCTTGCGGCCACAGCTCTAATGGCCACCTGGTCAATGAAAAGTGCGTTATAAATTGAATTCATTATTAATATTATTATTATTAAAGGAGGTGTGGAACCAGTGGTGTAGTCTACGTGATACTCGGGTATATGGAGTATACCCACTAGAAAAACTTAAGAATTTCAGTATACCCACTTAAAAGTGCCCAATGGTACATGACATACCATTAGGTACATGTCATTGATACGTTAAACGACAGTTAAACACTTCTGTAACAATCTATTGGTGTGCAGTGCTTTTCTTTGATACTGTTTTATAAATTATATAACATGTTTTTAATACAAAGCCAGCTGTTGTACAAAGTTTGTTGTTCATTTATTCAAATACTGTATAAGCATCAGAGAAATTTGGAACTGTTCAATATGCTTAAAATCAAAATAAATTGACGGTTACACTTTACTAACCAGTGTACTTTGGTTTCTAAGCACGGTATGCCCACTACAAAAATGTAGACTACACCACTGTGTGGAACATGTCAGACTCAATGTCCCCTACCTCCTTCGGAACATGTTCGTAGTTCTTCCAGAGGTGGGAGTTAAAGCTCCGTTTCACGAGAGTCTCTGCCAGATGTTCCCTGCAGACCCTCACAATACAGGTGGTCCTTGACTTACGACGTAGATCTGTTACTACGCGGCGTTGTAAACCAAATTTTGACGTAAGTCAGAACATACGTACATACTGCACCATATACATGTACAGTACTGTATTACCAAGCACTTAGCCTATCCTAACACAGTACCCTACATAATTATCAAAAAACGAATATGTTTCAAAGCCATAATGAAGGGCAGAAAGATTTAATGGCCTACTGGGATGCTGGTGACGCCGTCCTCCTCGGTCCATCCGCCGTATTCCATTTATGACGTAAAACCGCGTTCACAGTACAGTATTCCTCCGCCACTGCACCATGTACAGTACAATATTTTCTGCCGCTGCACTGCGTACAGTACAATATTTTCCGCCGCTGCGCTACTGCGCCGCTGCTTTACGACGTTTACATCGTAAAACTGCGTTCACAGTACAGTGCAGTATTCTTCTGCCGCTGCTCCGCTGCGTCACGACGTTTATGACATAAAACTGCGTAACCCGAAATAAGGCTTTTCATAGTAAATGGGAGATGCGTTGTAACCACGAAATGTCATAACTCGAGACTGTCGTAATCCGAGGACTACCTGTACGTATGGGCCTGCCAGGTCTGACCGGCATTCTCCCCCACCATTGGAGCCAACTCACCACCAGGTAGTGGTCAGTAGACAGCTTCGCCCCTCTCTTCACCCAAGTGTCCAAGACATATGGCCACAGATCAGCTGAGACAACAACAAAGTCGATCATTGAACTGCAAACTAGGGTGTCCTAGCGCCAAGAGCACATATGGACACCCTTATGCTGCTCGTTATGGACAATTCATGACGAGCACAGAAGTCCAATAACAGAACACCACTCAGATTCAGATCAGGGGGCCGTTCCTTCCAACCACGATTGCCCTTGTTAGCGTTGAAGTTCCCCAGCAGAAGAAGGGAGTCCCCAGGAGGGACACTCTCCAGTGCCCCCTCCAAAAACTCTGAAAAGGGTGAGTAAGCTGAACTGCTGTTTGGCGCATAAGCACAAACAACAGCCATACGCCCCCCCCCCCCCACACACACACACACACACACATGTAGGGCTACCCTCTCATTCTCTGGTGTAAACCCCAATGTACAGGCACCAAGATGGGGGGCAACATGTATACTAACTCCCGCTCACCAACTTTCACCAGGGACAACTCAGAGTGGAAGAGTGACCAAGCCCTCTTAAAGAGACTGGTTCCAAAGCCAGTGCTGTGCATCAAGGTAAATACAAATATTTCCAGCCAGACCTTCTCAACCTCACACACCAGCTCAGGCTCCTTGCCCACCAGAGACTGGTGACATTCCATGTTACGAGAGTCAGCTTCTGTAGCCAAGGATCAGAAAGCCAAAGTCCCCGCCTTCGGCCACCACCCATCCCACCAAAACCCTTTGGGCCCTCCCACAGGTGGTGAGCCCATGGGAAGGGGAACCTACATCTCCTCTTGGGGCTGTGCCCGGCCGGGCTCCATGGGTGAAAGCCCGGCCACCAAGCACTCGCCAGCGTGCCTCACCTTCAGGCCTGGCACCAGAGTGGGGCCCCGGTGACCTGCGTCCAGGCGGAGGAACATTGTTTCCATTGATTGCACTCATCATAAGGGCTCATTTTCTGGTGTACAGCTGTTAATCTGTCTGTTTAATATTCTTTATTATACTCCTACCGATGATGTATAAATATACGGGTTGTGTAATGTTGAATTCTTACATTTTGGCTGATAATGCTGATTAAATACAAAGTACATGTTTCACTCAGTCATAGCTCTTTTCCTTATTCTCTGATTCTGACATACAAAACACATTTGTGCATGTGTTTCAGTTTGTGTTGGACATTAAAAATCAGTGAAAAAGAAAAAAGTTTTTTTTGTGACTTCCCATTTTTGGAGATAAAAATGAAACTGGAAACCTACCAAGGTAATGATCAGTAGACCTAAGTCAGTTTGGTACAAATCCACCCAACCAAACATGGCTGACTGCTACAAACACAACAGAGCAACAACAACAAAAGTTATATCAGATTTAAATTCAATGTATTGAAATAATCTCCAACTATAACAAAATATTTAGTATTTTGAGCAATGAGATCTCAGGAACTTCACTGAATTCCAAATTTTTTCCTCCAACAATGTCACACACTTTTTTAGGCCAGAGCAGTAAAGCACTGCGAAAGCGCTGCGAAGGCCTATTGTAATCGCTCTGTTCAGGCCCGACCTGCAATTTTTTCTACCAAATGAATTGGGCTTTTGGGGGCCTTTACATAGCCCAAAACTCACCAAATTTGGCGGACATGTCAGGACTGGTGAAAATTCATGTATTTTAAGGATGTGACAAAAGTCGCTACAGAAGCGGCTCAAGAGCGCCACCTAGAAATTTTCGAAATACCCTCCGCATTGGCCTTAGTTTGACGTAAAAGCGTGAAATTTAGTACACTTATCCAATTAACCAATATGCATAGAAAACCCTCTGGCACCAAAGTTGTACAATAAACAGGACGGCTGCCATTTTGAAATGCTCTCCCAATTTTAACACCTTGTTGGCTGTTTACAGCCTCCGCATTTGAACGAATTCCTCCTAGGAATTTCGCTCAATTGCTTTCAAACTTTGCCGGTTTCTTCATAAGGCATGGGGGACAAAAATTATCAAAACTGTTTGTTTCGGAGCATGCTGAAGGGGTGGGGCCAGATGTCAAAGTTGGACATCTTGCCATGAAAAACAAAACGCTAACAGCTCCTACACGAAAACTGTCTAATACAGGTAGTTCTTGACTTACGACGGCCTCGAGTTACGACGTTTTGTGGTTATGGCACGCATCTCCCATTAAAAAAAATAATTATTAATTTTTTTTTTGTTGAAAAATTTGTTTAGAAAAGCCGAGTTACGCAGTTTCTGGTTTCCTATTTTACATTCTAAATGTAGCGGTGGAGAAATACTGCTTTACTCTCTAAAAAAGCTAAGTCTGGTCCTCTGGACATTCAAAAAACAAAACAAAACTTGTTGGACCAAACTGGACAGGTAGCAGCTGTGGAAAAGTAGCTGTTTTATGGACGGCGGTTTTACGACGTAAACGAATGGAGAATATTGAGGATGGACAGCGGAACGGAGGAAACGGCGTCACCAGCATTCCAGTAGGTTATTAACTCTTTTTTTCCCTTCATTATGGCTCCCAAATGTATGTGTTTTTTGATAATTATGTAGGGTACTGTGTTAGGATAGGCTAAGTGCTTGGTAAAATACACTACTTTACGTATAAGGTGCAGTTTTGACGTATGTTCCGACTTACGTCGAAATTCGCTTTACGCCGTCGCGCAGGAACGGATCTCCGTCGTAAGTCGAGGATTACCTGTACATTAAACCTTCAGTGATTGATCCACATCCGGTCCCCTGCAAGACTGAATGGTCAAATCATGACATCACTTAAGCCATGCCCCCTGACAACAGGAAGTGTCAAGTTGTATGTTGAACGGTCCCGATCTGACCCCGTTACCTACTCAGCATGACAGCAAAAGACATGTTGGTGTAACTTGTGTCCCAACCCTTACTGTTTCGGGTGGCGCACGTGGGCATGGCGACGTGGCAAAGTAACACAGAATGCCGTCGCCATACGTTCGGTTCTAAAATCCACAGATTTTATCTGAGGAGTACCAAAATCAGTATGATCGAACATTGCCCACCCCTTGAACAGAAATCCATAATAATTGTCCAATAGCCTCCACAACGCCCCCTAGATTATTTTAAAACCTCATCACCAAGCCATTTTTGGACCGATTATTCTGAAACTCTGTGAACATCTGTATCTTCTCAGGACCTATGAAAAAGTCTCTTGGAGCCCTGGTCCAAAACCAACAGGAAGTTGGCCATTTTCGGTATAAGAGTAATTTTTCTGCGTTTCTAATTGCGGATTTTAACTAACTCCTCCTAGGGATTTTGAAGGATTGCCTCCAAACTTGGGTAATATTCCCTTAACACATTGGACTGTAAAAGTTATCAAAAGCTTGCGTTTTTGTTTATGTTAAAGGGGCGTGGCCAGGCCTCAAAGTTGCACTTCACGCCGTAAATTTCAAAACCCTATAACTTTCACATTGAAAGACCGAAATGCACCAAACTTGGCATAAGTCATCCCTGTTGGATGATGGACAATTGTTTGTGTCATGTTGTGACGTCATCGAAGCCCTGCCCCCTCAGAACAGGAAGTCACTTTTTACTTGGAATGCTCCCTCTCTGACACCCTTGAACTACGGTAATCAGGAGGGTCCTGTGTTACAAGACATATAACAAGTTGGTCTGACTTGCTTTAAATTACAAACAGTTTTCGCTGGAGGATGTGGGCGTGGCGGTGTGACGATCTCAGATGTGACGCCGTCGCCATTCGTTTGGCTCTAAATTCCACAGATTTGAACCGAGGAGCACCAAAATCACTACGATCGATCATAATCTACCACTTGAACAGGCATCCACAGCGCCCCCTATATTATTACCAAAGTTATATCTCACTAATATATCACCCGATCTGGACGAGATTTATTGTGCTTCATCACTGAGCACTTCTACACACATTGATATTGTGGTTTAACATATGACTCCAGTACGGCCCCTACATTATTCAAACTGTTATGTCTCATTGATAGATCAGCCAATCTGTTCCAGATTTATTGTGCATCATCTGTCAGCACTTCTACACACATTGGTATTGTTGTTTAAAATTTCACTCCTGTGCATCCCCTACATTTTCCAACAGTTACAGATCAATGATATATCATCCGATATGCACCACATTTATTGTACATCATCAGTGAGCACTTCTTCACATAATTATGTTATTTAACTTTTGACTCCAGTGCGCCCCCTGGATAATTCAGACTGTTATATGTCAATGATAGACTATCTAATCTGTTCCAGATTTATTGTGCGTCTTCTGTGGCCACTTCTAAACACATTTCTATGGTTGTTTAACATTTGACTCAAGTGCGCCCCCTTCATTATTCCAACTGTTATTTCTGCAAATAAATAAATCTGCACCAGATTTATTGTGCTTCATCGGTGAGCACTTTTATACACATTGGTATTGTGGTTGAAAATTTTACTCCAATGTGTCCACTATCTCAGTGATACATAATCCTATCTGCACCAGATTTTTGGTACTAGATCAATGAGCACTTCGAGACAAATTGGTATTGTTGATCCATGACATCACTTAAGCCACACCCACTCACACAAGAAACTCACGATTATTGGGTGACTCTTCCAGCTTCGTCCTGTGTAACATATGACTGGCACTGTATTCGCTAACTGTTGATTACCACACATGACATGTTAAAAAAAAGCCTAGTGGAAGTGCTCATCAAACATTCGCCACAAAAAAGGAAATCCCCAAAACTTCTGTCTAGAAAGTCGCATTTCAACCAGACTTGGAAGGCTTGGAGCTTGACTCGTACTGATATGCGCGGAGTGCGCACTCTGGTGAATGCTTGTGGGAACGGAATGGGAGCGTTCACCATTGCGACCGGAAGGCGTTGCTGGAGCTCCTGAGTTTGCAGGGGATTTAGAAGATTTGGCAAATGCGCACCCTGGCGAACGGGTGCGGGATAGGCACGAGAGTGTTCGAGATAGCGACCGGGCAGATAAACTGGAGCTCCCGCAGTTGCCACAATAAGGCCAGAGCGGCTTTTTGCTGTGAGGGCCTCAATGCTGCTTGCAGCTTTAATTTTTTTTCTGTCTTTATGTTTCTCTATTGTTCTGTTACTTATTCTCCTGTCTTCTGTTCTGGCTCATGTTTCTCTCTCCTTTACATCCGTCCCTTGAAAGGCGGACGGATTATGGTATAGTCTGTATGTCTGTAAACTTTCTCATCCTGCCCATAACTTCTGATCCGCTCGAGATAATTTAACATAACTTGATAAACTTACACATCATCACTGGTCAGCATGTCACGTACACTTTTCAGCACCTCAGGTCAAGGTCACAAATCAAGGTCAAAGGTTATTGCTTGTCCAGATCATTAATATAGATTACTGTATTGCTGGATAACAGTTTGTTGAGGGGAATATCATGTGCTTTATGTGGTACTCTTGCTTTTATTTTTTGTCTTAAGCTCTGTTTACACGGACACTGTGGGGGGGGTAACGGAGGTTTTGGGTATGTTAATTAGATGAAAAGTTTTGCATTGACATTGATCCGCTCGAATTTCCCCCCTCCCTCATGCCCCCCCCCTTTCACCCACTGTGCATGCGTGCTGCTGAACCTTCACCCACTGCGCATGCGTGCTGCCTCACTCTGCTGGCAGCAGACTGCTGCATTCTTCTGGGCTAAAAGTTCAGCTAACAACAAGTTAACAACAAGTTAAAGCTGGATTTGGATAAGAGTCGACAGATTTGACACCAAGTGGGACCCCTTCATCTAACAAGCTGCACACCAGACGCTGAGTGGACTGTGGACCAGAACCGAGTGACGATGAGGATGATGTCGGACTTTCCTCCGTGCTAAACATGACTTACAGCAGGTAAATCAACGTTCTTAATATGTTTGCTTGTGTTTACTTTGATCACACAACAACAGAGTTTTTATTTATTTATTTATTTCTCTGCCAGGTGGAGAAGCTGTCGTTCCAACAGGCAGACCGGTTCTGATGGGTCCAGATGAAAACACAGCAAGAGTCCAGTTCATTAATGTATTAACACTTCAGTTAACGTGTTTTAATAGTGTTCAGTTTAATTCTCAGTATTTGTGTTACGTACAGTTTGTGGTGCTGAATAAATAAATAAATAAAAAATAAACCTGGTGTCTTCATTTTCACAGCACCTTACGCATTGTTTAAAAAACGTAATGAGTCCAGATAGATACTGTAGTTCAGATAAATTTATACATCTCCAGCGCCAACATAAATACTGTTTATTGTTAAACTGTTATTCATTCATTCATTCATTCAACCTTTATTTATACAGGCTAGCCTCGTTGAGTCACGGGGACTCATTTACAAGAGGGACCTGTCTCACTCACACCAAACAACCATCCACTCTCTCACTCACACCTAGGGTCAATTTAGAGTCACCAATCAGCCTAACATGCATGTTTTTTGGTCTGTGGGAGGAAACCGGAGTACCCGGAGGAAACCCACGCATGCACGGGGAGAACATGCAAACTCCACCCAGAAAGGCCCCGGACCGGGATTTGAACCGGCAACCTTCTCGCTGAGAGGCAGCAGCTCTACCAGTTGTGCCACCGTGCATTTTATATTTTGCAGCGTGACATGTGAAATGTCCGCCTGCCCTGACTGTCCGCGCGTGCATGCTGCGCACATGTGGTTGACACAAAAGATCAGCGGGAGATGTTTACATTATCAACGGGGGGTCAGCGAAAAACCTCCACCCTGATGCCTGATACCCACCGGACCCCTGTCGGGCAGCTGAAGCGGCCGGTTTACATTCAAAGTCTATGTGGAGACGAGTCGAGGCACGGCAAACCGTGAAGCGGCGCGTTTTGAGTGATTGAAGCGGCGCGTTTTGAGTGATTGAAGCGGCGCGCCGGCACGCGGCAGTTCCTTTCCACGCACGCACGCGTCCAAAGCAACCTACACGTCGAGCCGCCAACGTCATAAAATTCGATCTCTGGTGGCTCGACGCGTCCAGCAAACAGTCGGGAGAGCCTCTGCTATGTGATTACACAACGACAACGGGACTTTTTTTGGACTTTTTAAACTTACCCGATCGAGCTTCCATGAATTGGAACCAAACTCCGGTAAGAAACTTGGCATTTTAAACAGTTGCTGCTGTCCACTCCAGCGTTTGATCACCCCAAACATAAAAAAACGTTTTAATCTCACCAAAGACTGTCGGAGCTGCAGTAACACAACAACTGACCCGGAAAACGAGCTAGACCCCCTCCCCTCTGCCTCCCCCCAGTGCGCGTCATCAGACGGTCTTCAGTGGCTTTGTGGGAACGTGACAAGCGGCCAAAAGGGGGCGGCAGGAGCGTTCTGACAAGTTTGGTGGGGACCCGGCATGAGAGGTGGATCAAGAAACCATCGGAGTCAAATGCCCCTTTTCCACTTGGTGGCCCGGGTCGGATGTGACGTCATATTTGCGTGCCAAACGCGCGTTGGACAGCATTTCCACCTAACAGATGCGCGGCGCCGCGCCAAGATTCCGGACTCATCTCAGAGCAGGGTCCAGGCCGGCTGGCCCCGAACCGTGGGTAGGAGGCAAAGAGGGGAGCCAGTGGTGTCGTGTCAATGATAAGCAAAGACGCAGAGAGAAAGGAGCGGTTCCACTCAAAATACGCGCCGTGTAAACAGGGCCTTATTCTACTGTCTCTTGATTTTCTCTCTTGTTCTCCTGTTACTTGTTCTCCTGTTATTTGTTCTCCTGTTACTTGTTCTCCTGTTATTTGTTCTCCTGTTACTTGTTCTCCTGTTACTTGTTCTCCTGTCTTCTGCCTCATGTTTTTCTGTCATTTCCCCCACTCTTGTTACTTTGTGTCTTGTTTTTTTTGGTTTCTTCTCTGGAGTTGCAGTACCACCATCAGAACAGAGACCAAATATTCCACACACCATTCATCCATTCATCCATCCATCCATCCATCCCTCCATCCATCCATCCAATCTCTTTATCAGCTTCTTCCTTTTCGGGTCGCGGGGGTCACTGGTGCCCATATCCAGTCACTGTGCAAGAGGCAGGGGACACACACCATTTTCAGATAAACAGTATTTGGGCTCATTTTATATTAAATGTATCCATAAATCTAAGTTAAATTAGACAAACTGCACAGAGACAGGATTTAGTTGATAACAAATGCAACTTGAGGTTCGCTTCACACTTTGTGAGAGCTTTTTGAGTGTAACCCATGCACAAAGTCTGGTTTGTGTTTTTGATCAGTATCACATGATTCTTTAGGAAATCAGAAAATCTGGTTTTAGTCAAACTTTTCTCTTTTTTGTGTGCAAAAATCCCTTTGATTTTAATGTCAAGTAGAACGTGTTTCATCTAAATGCAGGAGGATGTTCATTAATGATGAACCTCCCTCCAGATACAGATGAAAACAATACGGTACTATAAACAATCAGTGACTTTCTTAGAAACAGCTTTTCAGCCAGTATGTGTTCCAGAAATACCGTATTGACTGGGGTTTAGAATTCTCTGCTCTGACACTATCCTCTCTGCACTGTTGTTTCCTCAGTCTGTAAATTCATCTGGTTTCTCGCATCTCTCTTATTCCTCCACCACTGTTTGTCAGCATATGAGGGGTGACCTTTTAATTTTTGACAGTTGCTTTTTTGTTCAGTGACCTGAATGCACTTTAGTTGAGAAGCAGCACTATATTCATAAACTAAATTAAATATTTGCAGACTTACCCTGTGAGATGTTGGACTCCTGATTTCCTCCTCCACTGTACAGCCTCTAACGCAGATTGTGTGTTCCTGGTACTTCTTAGAATCCGTCCTGAGTGTCAAAGTAACAGCTTTTGGCAGCCACCTATATATATA
>JBBPBX010016901.1:6606-19900 GCA_038048925.1 Garcialebias charrua | reverse complement strand
ATTATTATTGGGCGGCCGTGGTGTAGTGGTAATGGCAGTCGTCCCCTCATCGGAAGGTTGGAGGTTCGAATCCCGCGTCCACCCACCATGTGTCGTTGTGTTCCCTGGGCAAGACACTTAACCCCAAGTTGCTCCCGGTAGGTCTGGATGGCGCCTTGCAAGGCAGGCTACCACTACCGGTGTATGAATGTGTGAAAGAATGGGTGGATGGCTGGTATTGTAAAGCGCTTTGGGGTCCTCACAGGGGGCTGGAAAGCGCTATATAAATAAGCTCCATTTACCATATTATTAATATTGTTTATCTTACTTCTTTATATATTGGTTTTTAATATTAAGAACTTTTGTGTGAATCTTTTTATCTGTTGCTGCTGTTACACTCCTGAAACATTTTTAAAAAATACAGTTTTTTTTATCGCTTCAGCAATTTTTTAAAACAGTTTAAGTATAAAAACAAAATATTTTAGTTTGTTTAAAAATCGCTTCCACCATCCGTCCCAGACCCGCTCCGGTCCGCCTGACTGCCGGGATCGAATTTCAGCCTTCATGATTACGTGACGCCGGGGTCCGGCAACGGCCTTCTGCGAGTCACCAGCTCGTGTGATCCTTCACTGTGAACAGCGGAGCTCTGAGCACGCAAGGCGGGGATCCGGAGCTCGAGCCCCGAATCGGAACCACGAAGGATCTTCCGAGGTGACCAGCGGAGAGGACGCCCTGCTCGGCTTGGCTCCGAGGCTCATGGGCAGCTTGCTCTGAATTTTGTTGTTGATCATCAAGCACAAAAAAATGCCAGCATGTCAGCATTAGACCTATGGAAGCAGTTATGTCTCATATTTCAAATTAAAAATCTTTAAAATAGGTCCAGATGCTGCTCCGGTTCGAGAAATTGCAAATGGCGGCTCAATGTTTTGAAAAGTTTCTGGAAGATTCAGTGACTCCGCCCCCGACCAATCAGGGACCGACAGTGTTCTGACGTCACATTTTAGTACCTGCTCGTTCGTGTTAGAACCACAGAGCAGAGGGTCCTGAAAATAGTAACAGGTTCTAAGTACCGGTACTAATGGAAAAGCCTCAAAACCGGGCCAAGTCAGGTCTAGTTGGGCCTAATGGAAAAGGGGCATAAGTCACTGCAAGATGGCCAGACTGTGATGCACCTGCACTCCATTTGTTTGCCTTTGTGTCAGAGTTTCCTGTCATCTGTTTCTGTCATCACTTTTCTATTTCTCACTCTTACTTGCTTATGCAGTTTTGACTGAACTCCTACAAATGTGTGGTGCTCAACTGATTTTCTTCCATGATGTTGATGAGCTAAGATTGTAATTTGTAGCAATACCATGAGCGAATCAAAGTTCGTGCTCAGTATTCCAGGTTAAAAAAATCCAACAAAGTTCAGTCAGTTCCTCTGGACGGTTTCTTTTTGTTGAAACGTTTCATCTTTCATCCAAAAGACTTCATCAGACCGAGGAGTCACAGCTTCAGTGTAAACATGGCAAATGGGAGCACAGGAAAAAAATAATGGACCAAAAAGAGAATGAGAAATACTGAGAAAAGTAAAGTTAGACAGCAAACCAACTTCAAACATGACGACTTTACAAAGCGAAACAGGACATTCAGAAAGAGAGAAAGAAAACTCTCGGCTAAGAGAAAACGGAAAAACAACAAGGAGCAAAATATCAAAAAAAGGTAAACGTGACAAGACATGAAAGCCATAACCAAGAAAGAGAAGAGGAATAATTTTAAATAAACAAGATGACAAATGGAAAAGGATGAATAGAACATGAGAAAAAAATATAGATTTCCGCAGTAGAGCCAGACCGCAGTAAAGCACAACGCCAGAGATGTTTCCCTATGTGCCTTTAGCTGCTTTCAGCTACTGTACAAATGCGCATTTTAAAAAACAATCCAAAACAAAAATTACTTTAGTTGTGTGAATCTCGGCTGTAATCCACCAGCACAAACTAAAACAGCAGTTGCACGAGGTGTGGGAGCACCACTGGGAATCTCTTGGTGCACCTTTCCCGTTTTACTGCATTGGAATGGATCGGCTTCCTTGTGTGTTTGTGTGTGAGCAAGACCCTCAAGGCGAGGCTCCAGATGGCCTTAAAAAGTAATGAGCAATCATCCTAACCCTCTTCTAACTCTTTGCTTTTCTATTAGCATTGAATCAAACTGAACGTGCTTACTGAAGCACCTCAGCAACACAACGCTCTGATAAAACTCACAGTAGCACCCAGGCATGCAGAGACACAAAACAACCCTCCTCGAAACAACACATACCTAGCAGACCAGAACAAAACTGAAAATCTAGCCTTTCATTTTAGCCCTTTGAAACTCATCCATTTTGCCAGAGAAGCAGGACTAGAGAAATTAGTTGTGATGACAGAGACGTTTGCATGCTTACACCTATACACAAGTTGCTGAGTTGTTGCTGACAAAAGTACAATCTGTGATGAGAGATTCTCAGCAGAGTTGTACCTACATTATTACATCAGTAATATTGAGAGAGCTTATGTGTTTATACATTGTGATAATTTGAATGCACTAGATGCATTCCGTTTTTTTGTTTGTTTCCAGTCCAATTCTCCCACACTGTCTCTGTCGGCTGATTAATTACTGCCATTATTTTTAGACAATTGGCATTGGCCATACTTAAACATACTGAGCTGATTTAATGAGCAAACACATCTTTTAGCCCCTTGGTGCCTTTACACATGACAGTACTCTCTTTTGTCTATCAAGCAGCAGTTATGGCAAAGAGGCAGGCATTTGCGGTAGGGAGAGCATTTTATTTTTTTAGCACACTGACAGATTCTAAAATATGTTAACAGAAATAATATGCTACCTTTACAAACAAAACAATGTCTTACCTACAAGAAAAACTGGTAATGCTTTAATTTAGAAAGAATGATAGTGTTTTAGTGGTTTTGGGCACCATCCCTACTATTCACTTTCATACACCTTGGGGCTCTGTCTCATTACAGTTTTAGACAACGTATGCCATTGTAGGGAAGTTTAGTCCAACATGC
The DNA here is from genome assembly GCA_038048925.1 of Garcialebias charrua. Classification (NCBI taxonomy): domain Eukaryota; kingdom Metazoa; phylum Chordata; class Actinopteri; order Cyprinodontiformes; family Rivulidae; genus Garcialebias; species Garcialebias charrua. The sequence goes on along the minus strand of JBBPBX010016901.1, from coordinate 16,877 downwards.
TGTCGTACGCTGAAAATGGAATAAAGAAATCACCTGGAAACCTCTTTTAGACATATGCGTGCCTATACATGTGTATTGTTATAGCATATTGTTAAGGGGCTGTGTTCGACCCAATTAAACTTCATTCTCATCACCAGCACACCCACCCTCATCTGCATCTGACTACCATTCGTAACTACCAGGATTTGTGTAGTAGTCAGATGGCCCAAGTCATCTGACAACAATGGCTAATATCGCTGTCATAGTGGCTCCAGCTTTTTTTTTTTTTTTTACTGTTGTCCAAATTTCTTCAATCTCTTTTTCTTATTTATTTTCCAAATCTCATAGTTTATGACACGACTGATGAAGTTGTAGGTCAAAATTAGACAAACATTAAAATGAGCTGTTTATATCCAGCATGTGTCAGAATACCTAAAAATCAGTATTGACATCAACAAATAAAATACTCTGTCAACTTCTAATATTTACGTTTATTTGGGTAGCAGGTGTGGTTTTGCTAAAGCAGCGGACAAACAAGGATCTAACTGGATAATCTCAAATGTGAACATGGATGCTGGGGATTGAACCAGCAGCCTTCTAATTGCACGACAGCTACGTTACTTGAGCTACAGCAACACCCTCATTTTAAAGAACACAATTAGGTGAAACACTGTCTTTGTATGTTCAGTGTAAAACAAACGTTATAAGCAGTCTCATAAGGCCTCTCTTATGTGGTGGTGTTGCACACTTTGTTTAATTTCTCTGCTAATTGAAGTAGTTTTCTGCTATTGATTTAATCCAGCTGAATTCATGGAGTAACATTTCAGCATCACTGGTTGCATGTGACTGTGTGTTATGCCATCAGATAGAAGTGGGGTGAGTCATGTGAATCACTCCAAACATAAAACGTCTTTTGATTGCTTTGGATTCTGTTCTAAGGCTGCTGTCGGTTCTCATCTGCTTCTTTTTGCAGCAGATTTCCAAATGCGGAATTATCAAGAACGGGTAAAACTTTTGACGAGTCTTAACATTTCATCACTTTTGTAAACAGGTGGCTCTGGCATGACATTGTCATGCTGTGCTGGCAATCGTTCAAACCCACAAAATTATACTTTTTGTCATAGCTGAGAGCCCGCCGATAAACATGTCACACCACTTTAATCTATGTGACTAGACAAGACATGCAATGACTTGGGCTGGTATATATTAAAACCCTAGCAGGTCTGGGGTCTAAATGTCCGTTTTGGTATAATTTTGAATTTACCCTTATATTTCCATCATAAAAACTATTTACCTTGCCTTGTTTGGTATCATCTTTTTCAGCACAACCTCAGCTGATTCTACAGTCTTTGTTTCATTTTGACAAAATGCATTGTCACATTGGAGCAAAAATAACAAAAAAATGAAATCCGTGTTAGTAAAATATTGTTATGTTTACTATGAAATTCACAAAAATATTGAACGAACCATTTCGACAGCCTAAAATGAAAATTCCATTGGTATATTTTAAGAACTTGTGTACAAACTTGGTAAAAAACGAATTAGTATACATATTTTTACATCATAAAGTGGGCAATTTCCCATGCGTTTTTTACCACTGTTTACAGTGTCATATTTCTGGTTGTATTTTGAAGTAAATACAAAACAAAATCAATATAAAAACATTACTTTTATAAAGTTTGGAGTCTCTGCTGTCCAACAGACTTGAATGGAACACTTCACATGCGTGTTCTTTGTTTACAGAGACTATTTAAAGGCATGATGTCATGCCCGCAAATATGCGGGCTTAGACCCCAGAGAGTTTTTAAATAAAAAAACAATAAAATTCAAGAGAAAACAATGCATATGATCATACAAAACAGTAAGATACAGCCTTTCAAATAAAAACAAGAGGTACACTTGAATAGTGCATATTTACATTGATTGGAATGTGACAAGGATTGTGTTTTTTTGGATTTGAACAAGACGCTGAACAACAGGAATGGTTTAAAAGTTTTATTTAGAAATGGTTGCTGGTGGAGGTCAGAGTCCTGAAGCGAGCCCAATCTGCAGAGATATGAAAGGTTACTGGAGTGACAGCTTATGTGACGATGAAGGTAAACAGAAAAGCAGCCACTAACCTTCTCATGCAGGTAAAGGAAGCACCACCTGAAGGAGCAGGGCAGGATGATGTCACTGTCACAGACAGGACTACAGCAGGAGAGCAGGTTTGAAAGAGACGTGATCCTGTGTAATGTCCAGAGGCAAGAGTCAGATGTGGAGCAGAGGGTTGTTAACAGGGTATCAGAGGTCCAAAAACAAATCCAAGAGGAAGATGCATGAGGCAAAGACGTAGATCCAGAAAGGCAGGTTGGTACCATGATCAGAAGGGCGATATCGTACAAGACAAGGAGCAGGCAGGTCAATAATTCAAAAGACACGCGAGGGGTCAAGACAAGATGATCAGAGAGAAATGTGACTTGAAATCTGGACATCTACTTCCACAATGGGTTTGATAATCTGGCAGAGAGTACGGATGGCAATAGCTCTCAAGTAGAGCACAGGTGCATGGCGTGAGATTAATTAGGCAGAGGTGCAGAGTTGGCGTGGCTGGAAGGCATGGCTTGAGATCAAAGCATGACAGGGCAGAAAACATGACAAAATTAGTGTTTTTTCTGGACTGGAATTGAACAGGAAATGCAAGTAAACCTTAATGTTTTGGTGCAAGATATTCAAGTTGGTAGAAGTTACACTCTGTATGAGAACAGAGGTAGGGTTTTTTTTTTGCATTTCTGAGGCGGCACAAAGTTACGGATCCTGGCAAGTGGAGGAAGGAAAAAGAAAGTTGGCCTACTGCTTATTTTTCAAGTTATCCAAATCACAAATTTTACATATTCATGGCAACAGCCATCTTGGATTTTGACCTGGCACCCCAATTTTTCAAAGAAAGCTTTCTTACACCAAGATGAAGCCACACACCAAAATGCAAGTCAGTACCTCAAGTTATCACACGCACAACATTCATAGACAAGTGGATAGCCCAATGGGCAGTTTTTCCAATTCCTCCCTTTTCGCCCTGTGACAGGGGATAATAAATAAATATTTATAAATAATAACATCTAATAAATACTTTTACCTGTTAAGCAGGTAAAAGTAAACATGAGCCTTTAATAAATTCTGACAGTAACATAGCGTTAACCACAAATAAGACTATTTGTCCTACAGTAGTAAAACATTTCAATATGCATCACATTATTGATTTTACTTCAAAACAAAAATAAAACTTTATTTTGAAGCACATGTTGCATGGCACTTTGGCTGATGTTTGTTGTGCGTTAAATGTGCTCTGTTAAGAAAATGGACTTGACTAACGTCAGAGTTCAGCATCGTCAATCACGAATAATTGCTTTATCAATAACGATTTCAATAAAACCAAATTTTGCTGTGTGCGCGAGTGTGTGCCTGTTTGAGTGGTATGCCTGTGTTACAGTGGTAGAAGACACTGATGAGGTTACTGGAATGACAGTCCTTTTGCATGCTCTCTAAATTAGGAGTAATGGTGGGTCTCTGTAAATAGATTTGGTTACAAATGCAAACACACACACACATACACACACACACATTGAGAGTGGAAGAGAGCAGGGCTAAAGGTGATTATGGTGACATTTGCAGGGGCTGCTTATTCAGTAAAAGGGCAGTTGTGCAGATAGAAATTTAAAGAAATAAAAAATACATTTATTTATTTGAGAGAAAATGGTAAAGACATTGTAATGAGAACACCTTGGAATAAAACTGTAGTTGTGCTAATTTAAGAATGACTTGGCTGGCCATAAAATCTGTCACTTGGAACTGAAACACCGTCAGTTTTGGTTTTGTCGGCATGTCTGTACACCTACTTGTATAATTATCTTGGCTGATAACTTGTCTTGTAATGGAATAAATGAATCCAGTCCAGGCAGGGCCACCCACCTCAATTATGTTTACATTTTTCTTGAGCTTATCAAATTAACATTTGTTCTCTTTGCAATATTTCAATAGAACCAATAATATTGTCATTGTTTTGGGGAATCCTCCCAGATTGGACATTTTTTGAAAGAAAACTTCTTGAAACTGACATGACTGACATTTAAATGTACACTTAAAATAAGAGAAGCATAAAAGGAATAAGGCAAGTATGTAATTTAACTTCAGTGTTTGCATGGGATGTTAGCTGAAAATTTATTGTGTTGAGCCAGTCCAAAGCAGTTTTCAGTATTGCATATTTCATTTTAATACTGGGTCTACATCAATACAGGTGAAAGCATGTGCCATAAAAGTGTGCCCTGCTGGACTCAAATGCATGCAAGCAGGATTAAAAATGAGGAGGAGGAAGCCACATTATTACATTTAACCAAGAACCCATAGGACATAATGTGACAAAGAGACACTGACACAAACGGAAAAAAATAGATCTGACAAGAAACAAAGAAGGAGTAATTACAAAACTAACTTCAGGTGAGGTCTTTCCCTTTTAAATACACTTTACAACAACACTCACCAACAGTACATTTGGGGACGGGGGTGTGTGTGTCGGGGTCTTGATTTGTTAATTTCGATTTTATTTATTTATTTATTTATGTATTTATTTATATATATATATATATATATTATTTATTTATTTTTCTCTTACCCCCCCTGGTTGCCTGGCGGACATTCTGGGGGTGGGCTGTCAGGGGTTGTGCTGGGGTGTGGGGGGGTTCGGGGCCTGCGGGTTCGCCGTGGGCGGGGCTGGCAGTGCGCTCCCCCTGGGGCTGCTTGGACTCGGGTGTCCTGTCCTGTCGGCAGGGCGCGGGGTGGGCCGGATCTTGGATGTCTGCTACTCTCCACCCCAGAATGAATGGGCCTACCTCCTGGGTTTGGATGTGGGCTGCCCCACGCAGGGAGCAGGTACATGTCTTGGACCTAGGGGGTATAGAGTGTGCATCGGGATTATGAATGGAACATGTCGTTATTGTTTGTCTTTCTGTGACTGAGGGTGAGGATGAGGGTGGGTCTGAATGAGTATATCTGTGTATGAATGTTTAAGTGTCAGGCTGGGTTTTGGACTGCCCCCTCTCTGATACTTCCGAGGCTACTTAGTGTCGCGCTCCTGCCACGTGGCCCCCCCTGGTGGGTGTTCCCTTGCCTGCGGGCGTGCTTGGGGCCCTCACTATCTGGGGTTGGGCGCTTGGGCGTTTGTCGGCACGGCCTGGTGGCTGCTTGGTGGGGCTCGTGCCCTCTGGTCCGGTCGGGTCTGGGCCTGAGGGGTGGGCGTCCCCGGTGCCCGGGCCTCGGTGACCGGCCCTGGGGCTACGTCGGTGCAGCGGGCTCCGGCGGGGGCCTGTGAATTTGTCGCGGGCGACACCGGGGGGTCATTGTATGTGGTCGCTGGTAGGGGTTCGTCCGGTTCTTCCCCTTGGTAGGATCTGGGGAGTGGGCTAGTGGCTCGTCCTGTTCGGGCGTCCTGGGGACTCTGGGCTCGGGGTCCTTCCTGGGGTCTTGGGCTTTGATCGCTCCTTCGTCTGCCTCGGGCTTTGGGGGGACGGATCTCTGATGCTTCACAGTCGCTACTAAATGTTCTATTGGAGGAACCTTATACACTTATGCATGCTCACAACCACACACAAATGGATGCAGGGATGTATATATAGATATATGCAGATATGTAGATGGGTATATAAATGAATATAAAAGTATATGTATGTATACTACTGTATATATATATTTGTAGATATGTAGATGGGTATATAAATGAATATAAAAGTATATGTATGTATACTACTGTATATATATATTTGTAGATATGTAGATGGGTATATATATAAATGAATATAAAAGTATATGTATGTATACTACTGTATGTATATATTTGTAGATATGGGTATGTGTATTTATAGAATTCTACTGCAAGCTCATGAATATTATTAGTCTTTATGCATGTAGGTTACATTGTTGTGTTCTGTCATGTGCTTTGCGGGATTGTGGACGGAGGTTGGGTGTGTTTGCCTTGTGCTCTTTTGGTTGATAATTGTTGATTTGTTGTCTTACTTTCTCTTTTCTTTCTTTCTCTCTTAAAAAAAAAATATTGGAGTGAGAGGATGGCTAAAAGGTGTGAAGGGAGGCCATCTATAAATGGAAAAAAAAAAGAAAAAAAGACATGAATCAGCACCATATCAGCCGAAAATCACATCCATGCAACCATCATGTTTTTGAAACCAGTGCAGTCCATGTGGTGTTTGTGTTTGTGTGCAGTCCATGTGGTGTTTGTGTTTGTGTGCAGTCCATGTGCATGAAAAAGTCCATGAACTCTAAAAAAAGCTAGAAGCAGCAGAAAAAGGAAACAAGGAAACAAAATGTCCTTACTTTGACTGAAGTGTAGGTAGCCACTGATGTTTTTCTCAAGTTCAAACCTGGATCAGATGGAACTGCTTAGCCAGTGCTCAACCATGAATGATGGGAGCATTTTAGGCCAGGTGTGGGCTCAGTGGTGTGGTCCTGATGTGAGCAGTTCTGTCCATCAGAACAGGTGTTTTTTTGTTTGTTTTTGCAGCAGTCATACATGCAGAAGGTGTTGACACAGGTGATGGATGGAGGCAGATGGAAGGACACCAGAGACAGGCAGGACTGATGTCCTGGACGACAGAGGCAGGACAGAGTGGACACACGTCCATCCATGAGGAAAGTCCACGATGTGAGCTGTGAAGAAATAACAACAACACAAAAGTGAAAGACTATTATTGAAAGACTATTGAAAGACTGTTCAGTACAGCAGGACAGATTCTCTCTCCCTAAAGAGCCAGACATGGACTCAAAAACTTTCACTGCACTAAAACCATAGATATACGGAAGGATCTGATGTCGTATATCTCCGTATCCTTCACATATACTTATACTTATATTTCCGGATATTCCCGGAAATGGACCGCAATGATCCTTAAAAGATCCCAAAATCCCAAAATCCGGATACTTATCTTTGGCAGACCCTTGACGAATAACAGCCACATTTATTTTGGATCTGCCGAAGATAAGTATCCAGATTTTGGGATTTTTTAAGGATCATTGCGGGCCATTTCCGGGAATATCCGAACACAGATCCTTCCGTATATCTATGGTTTTAGTGCAGTGTTTGAAAACCAACTTCTTCTGAACTTGAACAAGAAATTCTTGCTGCAATATTAAAATGTGTCAGTTCATGGGATGTTAGGAGACAAGAGATTTCTCCAAATGTCTCGACACTCAGGTCCAAGTTTTGAAAATGTTGTCAGGAAGTTAAAGTATTGTTCATTGTTGATCCATTACAAGATTGACTAGACAATATTTTAACTAGAGTTGATGACAAACGAGTTGAAGTGATCTATTCCTTTGTTAGTTGTGTCTAATGCTCCTTTTTTCAAACAGACAACTTTTACTTAAATGTGTTTACTGCAGTTAAAATGACACATTGGTTTTATTTTGTGTTAAATAAAAACTTTCAAAGGTATAATCATTCCTCTTTCTTATTTTGCTTAATTGTATTTAACTCATCACTGAAATTCTGACACACAGAATCAAAAGTCCAAGTGTGAACTGTGTCACAGAGTAAACACAATAAAAACATGCATTATCTGCAGCATTGTTCATTAAAATGGCTCAACACTATTAATGTATTACAGAAAATATGCATACAGTACGCACACTTAATGGTATTGTAGACCATTGCATTAGTTAATACATTCAGCAAGTACTTTTACTTTAATACTTTAAGTATTTTTAAAAGCAAGTACTTATTTACTTTTACTTAAGTAAAAATATTAATATGGTACTTCTACTTTTACTAGAGTAAATTTTTGTCTGTTTATTTGTACTTTTACTTAAGTACAGTGTTTGAGTACTTTCTCCACCACTGGTATTATTACAGTATTTGGGTACCGTAGTATGTGGGTTGTGCGGTGGCGACCGATTCCACTTCTCAGAAACATCCAGGCTGCATCACCTCCTGCCATGTCCTCCTGTACAGTGGAAGAAAAATGTTTCAGGGCTGCTACAAACAGGTTCATAAAACCATCTTTGTTGGTAAATGCAAATGCTTATTGTCAATTACCATGTGACGTGTGCTGCTGACCACTTGACCAGGTCACCCTTGTAAAAGAGATCTCCATCTCAACGGACTCTACCTGGAAAAATAAAGGTGATTGATTGATATAGCAGACATCTGGTGAATATAAAAGTTTATATTGTCTGATATTTAACAGGTTTGACTTCAGCTCAACTTTTGTACACAAGCTTGAGTTAAAAACATGAACATCTGATAATCATAACATTAACACATGAACATCTGATATTCATAATATTAACACAACACATGAACATCTGATAATCATAACATTAACACACAACAACTGACAATCATTATATTAACACACGAACATCTGATAATCAAAATATTAATACATAAACACCTGATAGTCATAATATTAAACACATAACGTTTAGAAAACACTTTTGTAACATCTAGTTGAGAGCCATATCAGTCAGGAATAGTAATAAGCATTAGATAAAGAAACACCACAACGTTCATAAGCACAGCTAGTAGCTAGCTGTGTGACTGACAGCAACACACGACACCACGTCACGCACCACAGATGAGAACAGCTCAAACTTTGCTCATGTGCGCTTAGAGATTTATTAAACTCACAATTATTACTTGCTTACCTGTGTAGAAAGGCACCATTAATAATTACTGCTGTTTCAACGTCTCTAGTTGGCCGTGTGATCAGCTCTGAGTGTAAACAGAGATGGTCCCCCTGCTCCCCCTCCCTCCTGGCTCGAACCGGAAGCGCTGGCGATCCGTGGCGATAAGAGACGAGTCCAGGCTCGAGGGCGACGGAAAATGCGACCTGTACAGTCCAACAGAAGCAGGGCACCGGAAGTTTCTAGCGCGCTAGTTATAATTAGATTCAATGGAAAAGCCGCAGGCGGCGCCCAGCGGGGAACCGCGGGGAACCGGAAGTACGTCACAATCAGAAAACGTTTTTTGAAACAAACAATCATTACTCATAAAATATTTATCCTACACAACTAAAAACATATATGCATGCATTTCGAAATATTTTTATTTTATTATTTCACTTTTATAAAAAAAAATTAAATCTTCAAATGATGAAGAGCTACAGTTCCAAGGAGGGGCGGCGCCCCTAGCGCCCTCTAGTGGCGGCCGCCGCTGACATACATACATACAAACATAAAACATGTGTATTGTATAAAAAAAACGATCACATGGAATATTAATCCTAATTAAATCTATTTGGCGCCCTCTAGCCTTTATTATGGTTACTCGTCAGTTTGTTGTCTTATTTTCCTTATAAACTCCTCTCCTCCACCTCCGTTGGTGTGTGAAAGAGAAAGCGATTACCTTGGTGGAAGATCCTCATCTTTGCTGGAAAAATCAGTCCAAAGTTTATTTTCAGCTCAAGGAGTTGTTTCACCCGGTCGTATTGTTTCCGATGTTTCACCACCTCAGCGGACAGGTCCGGGAAGAACATCACATGACAGCCTTTGTACATCACATTTCCCTTCAGACGTGCTGCGTTCATCAATCTCATCTTGTCCTGGTAGTTCAGGAACTTCATGACGATCACCCGCAGTGGGCCGCCTGGAGCGCTCCGTCCTTGCAGCCTGTGCGCCCGCTCGACAACGGGAGGGGACGGAAACGTGTCTCGTCCCAGGACCTCCATCAGCCAGGTTTGAAGAAAAGCTGTGATGTTTTCTTGCTCTGATTTCTCAGGTAGTCCCACGAGTCTTAGGTTGGATCTCCGGTTGTTATTTTCAAGCTCGTCCACCTTCAAAGTGAGCTCTTGGATCTTCTTCTGCATGGAAGCTTCTTTGCTAGTTAGCTTAGCCACGCCGTCTTCCAGGTCCCCAATGCGTGATTCTGCAGAGGTAAACCTCTCGAGGAATGTTCCGATTGTGTCTTTGATTTCTTGATTTGACGTTATAATCTCCCGTAGTTGTAGTGAAAAATGAGATTTCAAGGCTAGGATTGCATCCATAATGTTAGCTTCCGAGTTAGCTACAGAGGCCTGGGCGCCTGCGTTAGCGTTAGCCTCCTCACTGTGTTCGGTTTCCACTTCGCTGCCGGCGTCACTTTCGGGACTCTCTTTGGTTGTCGTTTTAACTTTTAGCTTTTGTTTAGCCGGCATCTTGAAGTGTCGAATTGAACCTCTAGCTTGTATAAAATATACTTTAGCAGTGGTTTAGATATCCAAAAGTAGGATTTGTTGGTCGGAGCTCAGAGCACAGCAGCTGCTCAGTGAGAC
>JBBPBX010016900.1:11873-47506 GCA_038048925.1 Garcialebias charrua | reverse complement strand
ATTGATAAAGACAGAATTTGTCAAGATACAAACTTGGTTTAAAATAAATAAATTATCATTAAATCTAGAAAAAACTAATTACATGATATTCAGTAATAAAAAGAAAACTGTTGATGTTCCACTCAAAATTGAGGGTGTTGAGATTTGTAGAGTGAGTGAGGTGAAGTTTTTGGGTGTTATCATTGATGACAAACTGACATGGAAACAACACATAAATTCTGTAAGAATAAAAATAGCTAAATCGATTGCAGTACTGTACAAAGTCAGAGACCTATTGAATGATAAAGCTCTGTATTTGTTGTATAACACAATCATTGTTCCACACTTAATCTATTGTATTGATGTTTGGGGGAATGCGTGTAAAACAATCACAAAGCCTATTTTTGTATTACAGAAAAGAGCTGTAAGAATTATCACTAGAAAACATTACCGTCATCCATCAAGTACATTATTTTATCAACTGAAGTTATTGAAGTTCCATGATTTGGTAGACTATAATATTTTATCAGTTATGTATAGGGCTCAAAATAATGCATTACCTTTAAATATCCAAATGCATTTTGTTAAAAGACAAAGTTGTTATAATCTTAAGGGGACAGAGATGTTTGTAAAACCACAATTCAGAACTAGTTTGAAGGGACGTTCTACCTCAATCCAGGGAATTAGATTATGGAATGGCTTGGAGAATGTAGTTAAAAATGCCAAGTCAATGTTTACATTTAAGAAAATGATCAAAACGAATGTGTTAAAAATATATATATGAAATAGCGTAATGTGTATTGTATTAGTTAGAAAATTAGAAAGAGTTAGTCATTTTGTACTGTTGGTTGAAGATTATTATTGTTTAATCTGATTGTTGGAAAAAAGGGGCAGATATAATAAGATTTATTCTTCTTTCTGCTACCTTTCATTTTTTTATATTTTGTACATTATCATTTATGGGATTGTCTTGTATTGTTTCTTTTGTAAAAAAAAAAAGAACAAATTTAATAAACATAAACATTTGTCATAGATAATTACCGTACAGTATTCGTAATGCACTTCTTATAACCATGACCTGATGCTGCAGTGTTTTATTAAGAATGTTTTGAGGTGCAACTTTTATTACTGGAAGCTGGTTAAAGCGTTGTAGTTCTGTAAATTATAGATTATTATAGACAACCCTGAGCACCCTCTTCATCGAGTGTCTTCAGTCTGAGACTTCTTCACCGCTACAGGAGATCCTTCCTGCCCACAGCCATCAGCATCTAGAACAACTCTTTCATGAAACCAGGATTCATTCATTCAACCTTTATTTAAACAGATAAGTCACATTGAGCCTCGAAGACTCATTTACAAGTGAGATCTGTTGGGACAGACAATAAAAGTGGTGAAAAATGACAGTGTTTGGAGACAAAAAAAATTCCTAACACATTTTTGACCTCTGTTTGAAGGCCAGAGGCGAGAGTCCTGAAATGATGACAGAATGTTTATTCAGCTGGGCTCCTCTGAAAAGTCCGTGGAATTCCTCAGTAGCAGGTTTGGGAGGGGGTGAGAGCGTCAAGTTTACAAAACTTCTGCAGGCGTGTTGAGATAAGACGGCCTATAGAGGCCAGTCGGGGAGCTGAATGTCAGATAAACATGATTGTTTTGAGGACAGGCAGAACTTTAAAGACCGTGTAAAGTGAAATTAGATTTGTGTTTTTAGTTTATCACATGGCATAAATATGTGTTATTAATCACCCATATAAATTTGACTGATTAAAAACATTGTTTTCCTTATAAAATTAAGTGTCAAAAATCATGAAAATACATTGGCCCTCATGCACGAACCGTTCGTACGCACAGATTTGTTCTTATACTGTTCGTACGAGTGATTTAGGATCATTTGTGGCATCCAACAATGTTTTCGTATCCTAGGATTTTTTTCAGATACGAACAAAATTTACGAGTGGTCCGGACCTGTCGTATATTTTAGGAGCGTCAGTCTGCTGTCATCCAGACGGGATTTCTCCACTAATAACTTCATATTTCGTTATTTAGAAAATATTTTGAGTTTAAAAAAGTCACGCACCACAATTGTTTTTGACAATAGGTTCTGTTTGAATTAGAATTATAATTTTAAGTTTAATTTGTCTGGTGTGTCGCGCAGGTGAGTCGTGCGCTCCCCTTGGTCATCAAAGCCGCTCCTCATATTAACACCCAGGTACATAAAATCCCCATACACCGCCGCAGAACAAGTACGGATTAAGACTGATCTTGTGCCAAACACCATCGGAGCAATAGATTATTATATCTGATTCGAAATATAACCTGCAGAATGTGGCTGCGCGATGACCAGGAGGAGCGCGCATGAGAGAAGCTGCTGAGCGCGCGCTCCGCCGTGCGTCCATCTCCCTCAGCCACACATAAAAAAGAAGTGCCCAAAGTACCGATCCGTTCCGAGCCGAGTGGAACCTGCGCTTCTGCCCCCTCTTCCCCCCTCCTCCGCCTCCATCACCTCGCCCTCAGCTCCGTGCGCCGCGTTGTGCAGGCGATGGAGCCGTGAGCCGCGCGCACTGAAGAACCGAGCTGGAGAAGCGCGGGGGGGGCAGGCGTCTAGATCAGTGAGACCAGCAGACCCACCAGTCTGGACCACTTTCTGCGACACACGTGCACTCTGAGTCCAGGAACAGGGGTTTTTGTTTCCAACATCGCACAGAAAGGATGTGGGGCTTTGTGCTGCAAAACATGTTGGCATCTTGCGCAGCGTGGCATTTATTGTCCATCATCTCCTGACCACCTCCTGTCCGTGCTGCGGCGAGACGTTTGTTTGAAGCCATTTTCAGATCAAACCATTTATTCTTGATTTCTGATACTGTACGACCCACGGGAGACACAACATATGCACTACAATATTAATATGATGTTAACTGTAGTTTCGAGACAATTTAAAATGCTTCTGTTGAAAAACACATCCGACACTTGCGGGGGGGTGGGGGGTAGCGGTGCCACTCTTCTGAATAAGTGAAACTATAATGTAACACAGTAAAATTAAAGATATTTGACCATCCGACACTTGCGGGGGTGGGGGGGTGGGGGGGTAGCCACAGCGCCACTGAGAGCAGAACTCCGAACGCGTGAAGTTCCTCTTACTTCTTGATTTAGAATGAATGGACACTTCCTGCTGTCAGAAGGCAGGAAACGTGGCCTTATATGGTGTTTTGAGGGGTGGGAATTATGTAAATGACCTCTACGCGAGCACGCGCAGGTTGATAGAACAGGTGGGATTCATCATATTTACGCAACCCATTTACACACGTTTCCTGTGGATAGAAGACTTTGTTGGATCTGACGTGGCATGTTCGTACGAACGCTCCGTACGAACAAAAGTAGGAGAAATCTAGGATAAAAATACGAACATTTTCGTGCATGAGGGCCATTGTTTTCCCTTAGTCTGGAACTGTGGGGGCGTGTCAGCATGGGAGTGGTTTCAGCGCAGCACTGCAGCTCAGAGAGCAAGTAGGAGGACTCTCTCGCTCAGAGCTGAACTGTGTGGAGGAGGAAGACAGGTTCATCAGTAAACCTGCTCTGTTTGCTCCTTTTTCCAAGAGTTACGCTGTTTTTAGTGCACAAACAACTCTGGTTTTATTTTTAAAGTTGAGGACGCAACTATAATTCATAACTCCGCTGTTATGTGTTTAGAAGATGAGCGGACTCGCGCGGCTGCACCGGTCCGACCCGACACATCGCATGCGGGGGCTGTGTTGGTGATTAAGATAAAGAGTAATCACGTTGATAACTAAGTATGCAATGGACCTGTCGCATTTTCTTAGCAAAAAAGGAGCTTGTGAACTTGTAGGGCACAGGCTTAGCAATAAAAAAAAGAAAGAAAGAAAAGAAACAGGAAAGGCGGCGGCGGTGTCCGGAGGCTGAGGAGGGAGACGGTCAGTAGCAGGTGCCCTGACCATTAAAACATCCTGGGAAGATGCAGGAACGAGGCATAATTGATTAGCTAGCTAACAATGAACAAAATATCTATGCTATTGCTATCTGATGCTATCTGCGAGTCGCGAGTGAACGGCTCCACCCATGCGAAGAACAATTTATATGACTGGAGCTGCAGGGGGTGGGGCTATACTAATGAGGACCGCGTGACGAAACGCGGTCCCGTTTAAAACACGCCTAAAAAATCCTGAAACACACATGTCTTTATACACAGTTTCATGTATAACTTCAAAATTAATTGAGCTACAATTTTGAGACTTTTTACTCATTTACAACATTACAATTATCACATTTATAATGTTTATTTAAGGAAATGTTGAAATTCACTTTACACGGTCTGACATCTACCTTCAGTCTGTGTCGGTCCACTCGCTTCCAAAATGTCCAAATTAAAATGACCATACCAATGGAACGTGCCTGAGAAAATCCCCGAGATCTGATCCATTCAGCCAAAAGTCTGGGTTCTCGAGACATGAAACAAGACATCATGTAAGGCAGGCAGCCTGACCAGGTCCAGATTTGCTGCCGACGTCTTCCTTGTGTGTTGATAGACCAGGAACCAGCCACATCCAAAAAGCAGGAACCAGTTGTCATGAATCCAATTAAACATGCGTCCTTAAAGGTGCTATGTGTAACTTTCTGTAGAGTGCAGAACTTAGAAAAATGTTCAACAGGCAAAGCATTCTGATCCCTCCCCCATGGCTCTGCTCCCCCTGGCCCTGCAGAAATTCAAATTCAAGCTCTGTTTTTATTGGCTGATTCAAATTCAAGCTCTGTTTTTATTGGCTGGTTACAAACTCTGTTTTTATTGGCTGGTTAATGGCGGGTCACTCTGTGTTTTTAGTGTTTTTATAAATGCTGATAGAGAAGCAAGGGGACTATAGTTTTTTTCAGAGATTACTTTGTCTAACATCAGTCTGTCAGTAGATAGTGACAGAGTGAAGAAATATGTTAAAAATATATTGTTAGAAAAGTTACAGACTGCATTACAAAGTTACATAGTGCAGCTTTAAGATCCACAGATGACAGCAGAGATAGACACATCATCAAGTCTTCCAAGTCGATGAGATATCCAGCTGTGTGCATGCCAACAGGGCAAATCGGCTACAGCCTGTCTTCTTGTTGAAGAAATGTTATCAGTTGTGTTGAGGGACCAACTGACCAAATTGAAGTCCATAGTTATGATTCAGAAGATTTTGTAGAAGAGAGGTTCTCAAACAGTTTCACAGACAGGATGATGAGCTACAACATTTAATTTCCCTCTGAGATTAATAAAGTATTTTTGAATTGAAATCATGTTTACAAAACCGTTGACTCAAGATGTTTTGCGACTCACAAATGAAATGGATGAGCTTTATTTTCACTGTGTAAAATGTTGACTACATTTCAATACAAAGTCATATCATGAGTTCATCCTGCTGCAAGTTCTGCTTAATATAATTGACTTTTGAGTTTTTATTTTATTTTTTAAACCTGGTAATTTTCACTTATAGATTAATTACTTGTTTCTATAACAACTTACATTGGGCATATTCTGGGTGGAAATCCATCCCTCAGACTTTGCGCTGACACGTGAATTTTAATGTCCAATATGGAACTCTTGTAAACACCAGAATCCAGTTTGTCTAAATTAGAATCAGGTAAATAATCAGAACATTGCTCTGCACATAAACCTAACCACATAAAACATGTTCATTGATATTTACTTCATAATATCCTTGTCGTCGTTACCATACACAACACAGCTGCTTTTAAATTCATATTAGCATTTATTGTTAACAATGCTGCTTTGTACAATAAACTCTAAGACGTGCACAGTGGATATGTTGCTGTGTTGATGTTGATAGTTAAGCAGGTTTAAAATGCTCCATTTTAATCATGTTTAAGTCCTGACAGACCTGCATCTATGAACATAATGAGTTCATGACCAGCAGCATGAGGGAGCAGTGCCATGCATGTTTGACATGAAGCTTGTGAACGTCCAGTGGTTTTGATGAAGCTGGAGCTCCGCTGAGCTACAAGTTAAAATTTAAAGGCCTGGGTGTCATGAACTGCCTCACAATCTCATCTGTGACTTGTTTGCGTCTCTCCTGGTGCTGGGTGATCATCGGTTGCAGCGTTTCAATCAAGATCTTCTTAAGTTCGCCTGTTAGGAGAGCTCCACTTGTGTAGTCCTGCAAAGAGTAGAAATGAAATGAGTATCAAGGAATGGAGAGCAGAAGATAAAAGATGAGAGACCAGAGAAAAATGATAAACAAAATTAAATAGAGACATTGCATTTACTGCAAAAATCCAGTGTGAATGCTTTTTGCAGAAGAACTGGCTGAGAAACAGCTAAAATGTAGCTGAAAAGGTAGAACAAGCTTGAATTAGTAGAAGAAAGCAGAAAGAACAGGTTTGACCGACTGGCTTAAAGAAGTACAGTAGACATGAGCTCCAAAAAAGTGGAAATCATCTGAGAAAAAAAGCAGAAATTTGAAAAAAAAAAAAAAAGCTGAAAAAAATCAGAAGAGAAAAAGCTTAAATTACCAGAAGGAAATGGAGAGCACATTTTTGCTGAATTAGGCTGAATAAAGTTGAAAGAAGTGCCAAAAATGTGTAATTACTGTATTTTCCGGACTATAAGTCACACCTTTTTGCCTAATTTGCATGCCCTGCGACTTATAGAGAGGTGAGACTTGTTTATGGATTTTTTCCCATATTTTTAGACCAATTTTTGGCTCAGATATGACCGTTTTTCCATTTTGGCAAAAATGGTGCAGTACCACTTTCGGCCGCTAGGGGTGCAGTACCACCTTTGTCCGCTAGGGTACACCAACCGTTCCCACCTCATGTGTCCGACGAGAGCCTCCTCTGGACGGACTCAGTCTGTCGCAGCCCGGCCTCCTGCTCTGGAGGTATGAACTAGCTACTTTGCTGTTAGCTCAGTGTTTGTTAGCAAAATAGGTCAAGAACCACAGGACAGATTTTGATCAAACTTACAGAACGTAATCACTAGATGGATATTTACAACTGATTAGCTTTATGAGATGTTTGAGATAAAATTCGATGTTTTATAGACGTAAATGTGTCGCGGTTAGCTTCGTTGTTTTTCCTTGTACTTTTTCAAAGCGAAAAAATTTAAATCCAGCAGATTTGACCATTACGTGAATTTATTAAGGAACGGTTAAGCTAAGACACATGTTTGCTATAATTTTCAGCAGACAAATAATTGTTTTTACCGTGTTAATCTTGTGAAAAGTCCTTCCGTGCACGCTTCTGTGGTCGTCATTTTCAGCAGGGCAAATGACGCACTGACACGTCGTGTAGCAGTGATGCATAATAGATGCGACTTATATAAAGGTGCGACCTATAGTCCAGAAAATACTGTAGCTGAAAAAGCTAATATGAGCATAAAACAGCTAAACAGTAGTTGTAATATGGTAAAAGGTAAATGGCGCTTACTTATATAGCGCTTTCCAGCCCTGTTTGAGGGGCCCCAAAGCGCTTCACAGTACCAACCATCCACCCATTCATCCATCGGTAGTGGTAGACTGCCATGCAAGGCGCTGCCAGTCCTACCGGGAGCAACTCAGGGTTAAGTGTCTTGCCCAGGGACACAACGAGGTATGCTGTGACCGGGGATCGAACCAGAGACCTTCTGGTCCTGAGCCGGCTGCCCTGCCTCTACACCATCTTGGCCCTAATAGCTATAGTAGTAATAACTTAAACTAACATAAATAAGCTGAACGTAGCATAACAAACTGAAATGAGCAGAAATTACCACAAAAACTTGCATTTATCTGAAAACAGCTGAAATTATTCAAAAAATGCTAACGGTAGCTGAAAAGACAAAACAAGCTTAAATCAGCAGAAGAAAGCTGAAAGAACACGTTTCCCCCATTAGGCTGAAAGAAGCACAAATGAGCACAAAAAAAGTGGAAATTATCTGAAAAAAGCTTAAATTAGCAAACAGCTGAAAAGTAGCTTAAAGGGCAGAAAGAAGCTTAAATTGCCAGAAGGAAGAGGGGAGAGCACATTTTTGCTGAACTAGGCTGAAAAAGTTTAAATGAGTGCAAAAAATGTGGAATTAACCAAAAAAGTTAAAATTAGCATAACAACAGCTAAATAGTAGGTGAAAAAACTGAAACTTACATAAATATTCTGACAGGAGCAGAACAAGTTGAAATTAGCAGAAATAAGTTAGAAGAAGCACAAAAATGCAGTTAGCGGAAAGAATCTGAAAGGAGCACAAACAGCTGAAAAAACTGCAGAAAGTAGCTGAAAGTAGCTAAAAACAAGTTCGAATTTGCACAAGGAAAGAAGCTAAACAGAACAAAATGTGAAAGGAGCAGTAAGAATGTAAAATGAGTTAAATTCTTTTCCTACGAGAAAAAAAAAAGGCAGAAAAGGCTAAATAATTCAAAAAGCTAAATCTAAAAAAGCTAAGTCTGGTCCTCTGGACATTTAATAAAACAAAACAAAGCAAAGAAAATTTGTAGAAACGTTTCGTCTTTCGTCCAAAAGACTTCCTCAGTCTGAGAAGCTGTGTTCAGCTCAGTCTTATGCCTGGTACCCACTGCCCCGATTTCGGGCGGCTGAAGCGGCCGGTTTACATTCAAAGTCTATGAGGAGACGCGTGGAGTCACGGCGACCAGGGAAGCGGCGCGATTCGAGTGATCAAAGCGGCGCGGCGGCAGCCCAAGTTCCCTTCGCGGGCACGCGCGCGTCCAAATCAACCTAGCCGTCGAGCCGCCGACGTCCCAAATGTTGATCTCTGGCGGCTCGACGCATCCGGCAAACAGTCGGGAGAGCCTCGCTATCTGATTACACAACCACAACGGGACTTTTTTTGGACTTTTTAAACTTACCGGATCGACCCTCCATGAATTGGAACCAAACTCCGGTAATAAACGTGGCATTTTTACAGTTGCTGCTGACAGGCTGCTGTTCTCTCCAGTGTAGATCACCCCAAACATAAAAAAAACGTTTTATCTCATCAAAGACCGTCGGAAGTGCAGTTAACACAACAACTGAACCCGGAAAACAAGCTAGAGACCCCTCCCTCTGCTACCCCCTAGTGTACGTCATCAGACGGTCTTCAGTGGCCAGTGGGACCGTGACCAGCGGCCAAAAGGGGGCGGCAGGCGCGTTTCGAGTTGTGCAGTGGGTACCAGGCATTATAAATAGCACCCTCTCACAGTGGATCAACCAGTTTGCTGATGACAGCCGAAACCAGCTGCTCACATGATCAAGGAGGACCATCAGCCTAACGATGGATCGTTAGCACCCTGATGGTTGTTTGCTATTCACAGAGGGCTGAGTGATACTGGCAATAACAGCATTGTAAGAGGGGGACAGTTGAACCCAAAAAAAGCTAAAGTTGCACCGATACCAAAAGCCGTAACAGGATTGTCCTGAAAGAGCTGAACGTTTTATGATTTGTTGAAATAGCACAAAAAATGTGTAACGAGAAAGATGCTGAAAAACGTCCTGAAGAAAAACGGATCACAGTGGTGTGAGCGCTTCATAAACATCTTCACAATGAAACAGAGAATGAAGTCCTCAGATTGCTTTGTGTGTTTTTAGCTCTCACCTGTCTGATTTCCTCCAACCGTTCATCGTCCTCTAGGAAGAAAGTCAAATACATGAAGGAGACGTCTACATCTGGGTTGCCACCGTACTTCCTGTGCTCCTCCACCGTGTCCTTTCCTCCTGAAAACGCATGTTTGTTGATCTGTGAGGAATAAACATGTCGGATAAGTCATAAAAACTATTCATGGGTCTTTGTAAGATTTCCAGAGTTGTCTCGGCTGTTAGGAGCACCTTGTTTTTGATCTGCTTCGGCGTGTCGGTGAGGAAGATGGAGGAGTTCATGTCGCTGGCGCTCATCTTTGTCTGCGCGCCCTGCAGGGCAGGGAAGAAGGTGGAGTGCAACAGGGCTGGTTTCAGATGGCCGATCCTTGGGGCAACATCACGCGTCATCCTGAAGTACGGGTCCTGGACGAGTGATGGGACAAAAAGAATCCCATATTGATTGTTATCAACACGGTTTTATTGGACCGCCTCCTGCTGTCCTTACCTGGTCTATGGCACAAGGGATGAGGCACTGCACGTCTTTTCTGCCTCCAAAAATCTGAGGGAAAGAGTTGCTGAAGGATGGAGCTGCCTGGATGGCTGGGAAGCTGATCTTTCCTGAAGAATGATGAATGAGTGCAGAGTGATTATGAGACCTCCGAGGCAGACCTTCACTAACACGAGACGTACAACAGGATGCATGCGACTGACTGTCTTACCTATGCAGTCACTGTCTGTAAAGCCAAAGATGCCTTTAACCTGATTAAATGTCACATGTTTCTGGACCTTCACCACATTTCTGTAGAACTCAGAGGATGCGCTGTGGGACGTAAATTGAAACAAACACATTGAAAACAACCCAATGCAAACTGCCATGAGTACTTTATATTGAAGTTGTCAAAAAAAAACATGTATGTTCCGCTTAAAATTATATATTTGATGATTAACACTTTCTCTGCTAACATTTTTATTCTTTTTAGGCGATCAGGGGGTGATCACAGATTGATCTTTGATTGGCATCTTCCTTTGTCTTTGATCAGCACATCGTAAGTTAATGTTTACACAAGAGAAACTATTTCCAACCCACACATTGCACAGTTTTACTTTCTCTAGTGACACTTCATCCCACACTTACAATGCATTCTAAATTAAATTATGATGCAAATTGGATTTATGTGCCATAAATATTTAATCTGCTGTTTTTCACCAATGCACCATCTCATGCTGCAAATAAGACCTCTGTGTCACTTGCTGCTATGATCATAAAAAAAAAAACTCATGGTGTGGCCACCATCCTCCAGATTTAGCTTTAACTTTAACTGAACCTTTGGACTATCCTCAAGCAAAAGATTTGAGGGTGAGAGGGAAGTCGCATGACAACAGCGGCTCAAAGAAGCTTTTCTGACATCTTGAAAAGAAATTCAAGGAGAAACATTCCAAAACCTCACAAGCTCAAAGGATGCACAAACTGTGACGGTGATATCAAAGAATGGGTTTCATGTTGTTACGTTAACTCAGCCTGCTGAGATGTTTTTGACTGAGCTTTTGACGTTTTAATGCTGCTAATTCAACACATAACCATTTCACTTCTTTACAACTTGTAACATGTTTTGGAACTCTGCTGTGCATAACAACTTGGAGCCGTGCATTTTGATGGATGGATGGTTATCATTAGGAAGTTTTGTTTTGTTGAAAAAGTTGATTTTTACTCCAACGGCTGATGGCTTGAAAATTATAGACTGTCATTTGTATCAACAATTCAGGCAAAGCAGGGAAAAGTATAATTGGTATCATAATTGGTAATACAATAAAACAATTGGTACCCTATCACTCTTTGCAGAGTGGTGAAGGCTGCACAAAAGACTGTTGGAGTCAGCCTCCACCTTCACAGACATCTACACCTCCAGATGCACGAAGAGCGCCACCTGCATCATGAAGGACCACACTCACCCAGCACACACTTTTTGCTCTGCTCCCCTCAGTTAGGAGGTTGAGGAGCATTAAGTGTAGAACCACTAGACTGAGGAACAGCTTCTACCCTGAAGCTGTTAGAAGTCTCTAACCAGGATAATCACTGTAACGCCACTTGATTGTTGATATGTGCTGCTGATTATTCATGCTGCTGATTATTCATGCTGCTGTGTTTATTTGTACTCATCTGCTCACACAGACTCATGTTCGTGCTGCTGTTTGGCGTATTGTTTTTGTACTACTAGTGAACTTTTTAATTTTTTAAGTGGTGTAGTCTACGAGATACGCGGGTATACGAGGTATACCCACCAGAAAAGCTTGAGAATTTCAGCATACTCATTTAAAAGTGCCCAATGATACATGACATATCAGGCACGTGTCATTGATACGTTAAATGGCAGTTAATGCTTCTGTAACAATCTGTCTGTGTGCAGCGCTTGTTTATTACATTTGCTTATCCAGCAAATTATTGTATAATTCATACGTCTGGACTTACTACTTAATACTGGAACATATTTTGCTTTGATACAGTTTTATAAATTCTATTAGGCCTGTCGTGATAAACAATAAATTAATTAATCGCATGATAAATGAAAATTATCGACCTCATTTTCTTTTACCGGCTTTATCGTTTCTTTATGTCTTTCTCCTGAAGACACTGGATGACAAAAAGCTAAACTCACTGACCCCTCCCGTTCGCTTTGAAATCTGTTTTAACCGTCCAAAATCACGTGTTTGGATTGTTAAAAGCAGCTAAGCTACAAGCTAACCTACATGCTAAGCTACATGCTAAGCTAACAGGCCAACCTCGGGAAAAAAATTCTGTCTTGTCAAAGCTCCAAAATTCATAATTGAAACCCGTGCCTTAGTGTAAAAAGTTGTTTTTCTCTGCTAAAAGAAGCTGAGAACATGTTTACTGATTTTTTTTTAATTACAAGCTTTGTGTGACAAAAGCTATGCTAAAGAGCGCAAACTGCACCGAGCATCCGCCAAGTCACCATTTCAGTCCATGTCATGTCAAGGGGCGACTCACCCATTTTTCTTAAAGAGACACACCGCTCAACTATCCAGAGGACCAGACTTAACTTTTTTAGATTTTTCTAACTGGACTATTGAGCATGCAGCAGGATCTCCATCCTTTGGTTCAAACAGTCTTATACTGCCTTCAGGTGGTCAAAAAAGGTACTACACTCCAAACAAATCAACATTTCTTCTAAAATTTGACAATTACTAATTATTGTTACATTTCAAATATTATCGTTTATCGCAATAATTTCTGAGACAATTAATCGCCCAGCAAAATTTGTTATCACGACAGGCCTAGATTCTATAACATGTTTTTAATACAAAGCCAACTGTTGTACAAAGTGTGTTGTTCATTTATACAAATATAAGAGTCAGAGAAATTTGAAACTGTTCAATATACTTAAAAATCAAAATAAGTCATCAATTACATTGTACTAACCAGTGTACTTTGGTTTCTAAGCACAGTATACCCACTACAAAAATGCAGACTACACCACTTTAGCGTATTTCTTAGTTCATATTTAGATCTTATTACTGTTTTTCTTTACAATTTATACTTTTGTTGGGTGTAACTAGGACCCTGTGTACACAATTTTATTCCACCACATGTACCACATGTTGTGTGTATGACAAATAAAGAAACTTTGACTTTGATCATTTGGACTGCAGTGTCCTCTCAAGCAGCCACCATGTACATTCTGCAGTCAACAGAATTTAAGATGCCAAATGCAAGTGACGATACAAAGTCTTTTTTTTGTCTCATAAACCTGAGCCTGTTTCTGAAAAGCCCTTGCAGATGTAATAAAACTTTCTTGAATCATATCTGTAAAACTGTGAACACACGTTCATTAAATACTGTACAAAAAGATAAAGACGCGTGTTGGTGTTTATAGTTCAATATCAAATTTTACCCCATATAGTCGAGGTCTGAGAAGATGAATGTCTTATTGATGTCAAAGCCGCAGGCGACAATATCCCTGGCATTTTCTACGGCAAAACGGCGGCACTCTTCTAACGTTAGATCCTTCCACAGATACTTCTCATCATCCGTCAGCTGGATCACCAAGGGGATATCAAATACATCTTGAAGCCATCTGGAACAAGGAGGTCAAATGAGGTTACGAGTAGAAGTCTGAATTCTGTTAGAAGTACAAGTTTCACAGATGAACATTCTTTGTTGCTGATAACTTCTAGAGTTAAATTAGTTTATTTCAGGATAACTAAATGGATTGCTTCGTGTAATGACTCTGTATTTACACACTTTATAGGGAGAACTCACTTTGTGAAGATGAAGGGGATGAGGTGACCAACGTGCATGGCTTCTGAGGAAGGACCCCTGCCGGTGTAAAGGTAGAAGGACTTGCCCTTCTCATATGCATCAAGTACCTGATGCATATCTCTGCAGAACATAGTGAGAGGACAAACCTGATTTATTGACATCTCATTCCTCCGTAGCGTAAACTTAATACTAACACCAAAAATCATGTTGGAAATTAGAAAGAACAAAAAAAAAACCTGTGTGAGAAGAAAATTCCTCTTCGTAGAAAGCGATGAGGTTTATGTCCGGAGACCTTTTCTATTCTATCCACCAGCTCTTTTTCAACCTTACTGCTGCCAAACCTCACTAAAATCAGGAAGATATTTATTCAGCATTCAATATAAATGAGATTTATATCAGATTTTGAGGCCACGAGAATCCTACCTATGAGTTTGTCATAATCTACTCCCTTGGCGTTGGTGGTTGAAACGTTCCATGGGTCAACTGTGTCCTCGTCATCTGCGCCGTCTGTTGCCGGCTCATTATTAGATACGACCATGTTTTCTGGTGGCGGACATCCTGCTTTATAATCCTGACCCGTCGTCTGTTTGTAGTCTGTCTTCAGCTTTAACAGCAGCTGGACAGCAGCCTCAAGGTCAGCCTGGAAAGTTGAAATGTAACATTAAAAACAGGTGAATTTCAGCAGAAAATAAATAAAACAACTAATTTTACCTTTTAAAAAAAACCAGCCCATCTCAGGTTAACTATAAGGAGAGCGAAGCAGGGATCGCTCATGTTTGTGTACTCACGTATACCAGCCATGTGAATGAGACAGCTGCTTGAATGATCACAATTTCTTCAAATGATTGAGTGGAAAAACGCCTTTTGAAACAACACTAAACCACTTTCTTACCCAGAAACAGCAAAAAGTTTAAGGAGAGAGTGTGAAACATTGAATACTCGCTCAACTTCCTGAAATTATTGCTTAAGTGAGGTGAGTTATTTGGTCTAAACGGGAAAACAGTACACACAAACACTAAAGATGCTGTGTTAGCTTGCCTGCTGAGCTAAAAAAAAATAAAAACACTAATCGAACTCCAGAGTGGGGGAGGTGGTGTGGCACAGGCTAGAGAAGTGAACCCATGAAGTTGAACCTATGATCAGAAAGTTGCTGGTTCAAATTGTCCTGCTGACTGTACTATGTGACAACACATAATTTATAGATAATAGTTTTGGCTCTGCCATATTCCTGACCCTGACTTCTGGCATTAAAATATATATTTTTCTTCTTCTAGGGTAGTGGTAGAAATGTAAATCTGAGCACTGAATCACTTACCTTGTCTCCTTTAGCTGTTTTCAAGCACCTGACTTTGTCTCCTTGTTCATTCAGTCTCGTGTAAAGCTCCATCGAGGTCTTGGCCCCATTTCCTTGGCTGTCTGTCATCTTACTCTCACTAGTCAAATGATGGGGGAGGGAATCAAACAACAAAAATCAACAAACATGTATAACTGTTTTTAAGAAAGTTACATGTTCAGGCAAGCTTAAGTCTAATACCAATAGATTTTCTGATCTAGCTTCACTGATTTTCCTTCTGTAGCAGCCGAAAAGACCAGATCATATATTTTCAGATACTAGACGAAGTACTGCATATTACATGCTAACATGCGGAATCAAAGTTCTATCTCATCTTAACATTAGCTAATTCGCTAGCTAATCGTTACTGATACAATTCACTAACTTCATTTAAATTAAAAGCTGTCATTTTCAATAAATCATAAAATTATTGATAATATACTATTTTATTAAAAAAGGTAACGTTATTTTTAATTTTATTAGCAGAATACCGTATAATGTTGTCCACACACAGCTGACAGCTCACTCATTCAACTTGCATCAGCTTGGTCCGTACTAGTGTTCGAGTCAAATTCTTCCCCCGAGCAAACCAGTTTGTGCATCAGTTCCGACATTGAAAAGTTCAAGTCGGAAAGCTACGTTAGACACATTCAATAGACGTAAATGTTTCGATATTTTTCCGCATGAATTTGTCTGGAACTCGTGAATGTAAATGAAAGTTATTTAATAAACAAAGTTTCGCAAAAAGAATGTCACATCTTCGGTCCCTACCGGTGGTTTTCAAAATAAAAGCTTGGAAATGGAAAACGCGGCTGACTTTAAACCAGAGCGTTGCTTTTATTCTGAAATTCCGCGCTTGCTAAAATTATTTTGCGGAATGTTAAACGCATAGACGTATATATGTCTGTGGTTGAACTTGTTAAAATAAAAATAACGCTCACACGTCCAAGTTGATGACATCTTCAGACTGCAGGTACAATAACGAAGGACTCATTCGGTTTCGGTTCCCTTTAAAGTGTAGGACACATCCGGTTTAGACTGAACAGAGTGTTAGCTAAATTTGCTACAGTGGTTGTTTACATACACATGCTACATTCATACATTGATAACGTCAATAAACAATACAAATATAACGTTTTTTGACAATACTCTGTAAAAGAAGCGTAAATACTCTTTTTATTAGTATTATTTTTATTTTTTGTTGTTGTTGGGGGATTTGATCATGTTCACAATTTGCCCAGTTCAGTAATTATTTGTTTTGGCTAACAGAACAAAACTAGAATTAAATACTGTAATCAGATTATAATTGGTAGGAAATTAGTTGAAAAAAATAGTACAATTTTAAATATGTATTTAGAAACATAGTTTAATATTTAGAAATAAATTAAACATAGCACCCACATTGTTTTTAAGAAAAATGTTGGTTCAGTTTGTTAATTAGAGGAAATCTTCCTCTCTGGTGCCTTACCTTTGTTTTTGGAGTTTTCATCACAGAATATTTTTATTTCTTGCAATGAAGATAGAAAGTGAACATTTTAAAGTTTATTTGCGTTTCTAAAACAAAATTCTATGTTTTATTTAGCATGTAATCACATTAATCTGATGACACACTCTTCTGTGCTGTTAATTCCCTTGTGTCAGAAATAACTTCTGTAAAGGTTATTTGAGTTCAACTAGTAGCCTAAAGACTGAGTGCAATATAAATTTTATCAACTGTATATATTTTAAGTGGCTTAAAGAAACTTCATATTAGTTCATGTGAAATTTAGCTGTATAAAATCCAGTGACTCGTGCATCTAATTATATTTAGTACAATATTTCAATGTGTAACACAAAGTCAGAAGGAAGGTAAGCTGAAAATATAATTAATTGTTAAATGTATCATTGTAGTTGAACATGCAAAAATGTGAAAATGCTCATCCTTTTTGTTTGAAAATAGTTTACCTTTACTGTATTTTCTCCTAGCTTTAATCGGGTTGCTCTGTTGGGAAACCACTGAACTCCATCATACTGTAGAAAATTACTCATGTTAAACTGTCATGTCACAAAACATTTCCTGACACAGCCTGGGTTCAACCCTGCAGCCTCAGTACAGTATTTCAAGACCTCATCTTTGACTTCTGACCCCCCTCAATGTGCCTTTAGTTGTATAAAAGCAAAGTGACCACTAGATGTCACTCGTGGGCCTTTAATGAGTTACTAATACAGTACTGTACCTTGTTTTATTTTCAGTGTTGCATGAAGATGTCTTCACTGGTGGCCTATGATGATTCAGAGTCAGAGGATGAATCCTTTCATCAAGAGAACACATCCACTCCTGCTAAAACAAGTTCTTGTGAGCAAGAAGCTGCTAAAAGTGTTGTTTTCAAAGAATCTCTCACTTTTGTGTCTGACCAGACAGTTTTACAACCACAAGGAAGCAGTTCTTCACCATGTTTTTATCCTCAACCACAGTCATGCGCAGACTGGGAGAGGAACTTTTGTAGAGACAGTTCAGTTCTTCTGCACTTACCTGCAACTCAGAGGAGCACTGTACCCCTGCAGCCTCCTTCATGCATCCAAAGAAGCTTTAGTGATGGATCCAATCCAACAAAAAGACTACCCGCTGTTTTATCTGGTGTAAAACCGTATGTCTCAAAGAGAAAGAGACTTTCTGTGGAGACAATGAACCCAGAGCACCCATCAGAGCAAGTCCAAGGGGACGAGACCAGGAAGAGTCAAATTCTCTCAGATGCGCCGCCACGACTGAAGGCCTATCTTGGTGAAAAGCCAAAAGCAGCAGGGATACCGAGGAATGTTCAAATGAGCCTGGAGGGCCACCAAGGCCCAGTTAACACGGTGCAGTGGTGTCCTGTTCCTCACCTCAGTCACTTGCTGCTGTCGGCCTCCATGGACAAGACGTTCAAGGTAACTACAGTCACAGCAGAGCCAGAGTGCACCGTTAAAAATGATCACATTTAAAAAAACTGTGTGGTGCAGCTTGACTTACCGGTAATTCAATTCAGTTTATTTCTAAAGCACCAAGTCACAACAGAAGTCGTCTCACGGCACTGAACAGAAACATTCAGATATGTAAAAAGTCAGTTAATATAATAACATTATTTATCTGCGGAGCAGACTGCTTCATTGCAGACTCATCTTGAGCAAGCTTAAAGGCAACAGTGGAAAGGAAAAACTCCCTCACGGGGAAGAAACCTTTAGCAGAACTAGGCTCAGGACAATCTGCCATGTCATTCCCCAATCTGTTATGGAAACATGATCCGTAGTGTACATCCGAGTCGCACGGATCACTGTTGTTTACGAATAAAAACTGTTTTCGAAAAGTACGTGCTCTATCTTCATCGATCTTCATGTAGCTAATTTATACCACTCGTATTTCCGTTACAAATCACTGATTAAGATGATATGTGACGCATCAGACCTGACCCCCAGCCTGGACTGAATGAGAAAAACCCTGCAAGATACAGGATTCTATGGTGAAACAGCGCCGCTCAGTGGTGAATGTTTTGTTTAGTTTTAAACGTTTATTCATTTCATTTCAATAAAAAAAAAACAAATACAATTTCAGATACAAATAAATAAAATACATATAAAATCAATGTCAATGTCGATTTTATTTATATAGCACATAAAAACAACCGAAGCTGACCAAAGTGTTTTACAGTTAAAACAGATAAAAATAAAAACAAAAGAGTAAAATGCATCTAGTGCCACTAAAACATAATAAAGTCAACACAACAACAATAAAAACTGCTCAAAATTTGTTCTCAGACTCTGCGAGGATTAAATGCCAAGTAAAAAATATGAGTTTTGAGCAAAGATTTAAAAGTCTCAACAGTCTGAGCGCTCTTTAAATTCTCAGGTAAACTGTTCCACAGCTTTGGAGCAGCAACCGCAAAAGCCCGATCACTCTTGGATTTCATTTTGGATCTGGGGACATCTAAGAGAAACTGGTTGGTAGACCGGAGTGCTCTTACAGGAGTGTAGATATTAATAAGATCACATAAATATGACGGGGCCAGACCTTTTAAGATTTTAAAAACAAGCAATAAAATCTTAAAATCAATCCGATAGTGGACAGGGAGCCAGTGAAGGGATGCCAGGACAGGGGTTATGTGTTCATATTTTTTAGTTGCTGTTAAAAGACGAGCTGCTGCGTTCTGGACAGATTGTAAACGATGCAAAGATGATTTGTCTAAACCAACATACAGTGAATTACAATAGTCCAAGCGAGTGGTAATAAATGCGTGAATCTCCTTTTCAAGGTCTCTGAAAGAGAGACAAGACTTCACCTTGGCAATGAGTCTTAGCTGGAAGAAACCGGATTTAACAACTGCATTTATCTGTTTGTCTAATTTAAAAGCACTGTCAAAAATAACTCCCAGATTCCTGACATTGGAGTGGCAGTATGAAGCCAAGGGGCCAAGAACATTTAGGGTGTTACATTTACCAAAGCTGATGACTTCCGTTTTATTTTCATTTAGATTTAAAAAAAATTTGTTTTAACCAGACTTTAAAGGGGACCTCAGATGGTTTTTTAAAATTTTTATGGTATGTCTGTGTGCTATCCAGACCCTGTTCATTCAATTTAATACACAAAATAATTCTTAGATAATAAATTATACCCTTTTTAATTCTGCCATTTCTAACTTCCGTTCTAAACGACCGGTTTATGATAATGAGCTCTGAAGTCCACGCCCGTCAAAACTCTGTTTACATTAACTCCGCCCTCTGTAACAGCCAGTATCTCTAATCTGTTGTTGTTTTAAAATTAGCTCTTTTTTTATTACTCATTTGACTTACTGTTAGTGCTAGCTTAAGATAACTTACCGAAAGCTGTCTGTGCGCGCCGCCATTAGCTGCTCCTTTTATCATGCCCTCCCGAATCCGAGGCTAAAATTAGCTCTTCCTCCTCCTTCGGTAACAAACAGCCCGCGTAGCTCCGCTAGTTGCATGCGGCGCTTCGATCCGCGGCTGCACATCCAATCCAGACACACACAAAGTTCACCGAGTGTTTCCAGTTAATTTATCCGTATGAGGCAACCTCTGACCGGACCCACACGGTCCTCAAAAGCCAGCAGCTCCCAGCAGCTCCCAACCGTAGATGGTCCCTTCGCCGGCGGTCTGCTCGTTTTATTTCTGCCGGATGCGCGTTGGGAGCGATCGCTAATACACTAAAAATTGAACTAAAACGTAAAAATAACAATTATAAAGTATTATTATGTAGATGTATATATCTAGTCTCACCCCGATCTCTCCGAAACAAAAGGCTTAAAAAAAAAAAAGATGCCGTGGCCGGGAAACGAACCCCGGTCCTTTGGGTGCCAAACCAGCTCTTTATCTCCCAGACCAACCTGGCAGTTGAGCAAAAGCAGTCCTTCATCGTATAAGAAACAAATACAACCACCTACTTTTAGAACGCTGGAGTTTTGATTAGATTTTGATGAAGTGAAAAGTATTCTTAAAATAAATAAATTGCTAATCTGAAAAGTATATCGATCAGTGGTGCTTGTACGTTTCAGACTGTCGCCCCGCGAGAGTGTGTGTGTGCACAGTTTCAACGAGACAGAGTTCAAACAAGGTAATAAAACATTCTGGTTTTACTCAAGATGTGCTGCGTGGCTGGAGCAGGGCAAGCCCCTAGCCCCCCGGGGGCTAAATAAATGAATAAATACATAAATGACCGCCGGGTCAGCTCCTAAACTGCTCGGCAACCGTGACGTCTTTTATACTGAAGTGGGTTGAGCCGCACCAGGGGTTGCTAGGTGAGGGGCTGGACTCAGGTTTGGTGTGGGTTGTGGCTGCGGTTTGTGACGTCACAAACCGCAGGAAGTGAGAAACGAAGCGTTTCTATCACAGACAAATAAATCTACTTAGAGTAAATAAACCACTGGGTGCATTTCTTTGGCCTTAGGACTGTTTTTTTATGAAGTACATACCCAAAGTTGAGTAAAAAAACATTAAAAAGTGAATTTTGCATGTGTGGTCCCCTTTAATGTCATGTAGACAGTTCAATAGTGGATCCAGTGGAGTGACTATGTCTGACTCAATCGGAAGGTATAACTGGGTATCATCAGCAAAGCAGTGAAAAGGAATGTTGTGTTTTCTAAAAATGGACCCCAAAGGCAACATGTGCAAATTAAAAAGCAGTGGACCTAAAATAGACCCTTGAGGGACTCCACAAATCAGAGGAGCTGGAGATGAAGAGCATTTCCCTAAGTGAACAGAAGTGAAGCTGCATATCATTTAAACCATGACGCAAATATGTCAATGATTTTAACGGAACCCCGTGTGGCGTAAATTAGCAACATGAAAATCGGCGGAGAGCACATACTTTTCTAAGTAAATCAAGACAGCTCTTATTCATAAACAGAATTATACTAGTACAATTTCCTTAATTTAGCACAGTACTGTACTTCCCAAAGTGGGAGTACTCGTACCCCTGGGGGTAGGCAAGAGGAACGTAGGGAGTACGCGAGAAAATTTGTGTAACTGTTGCCATCTAGTGTTCAGCAAAATGATTGCACTGACAAAGTAGAAGGGTGTGACTCGGCAGCCTTCGCTAAAATTCTTGTCGGGGCCGCGAAAACGTCAGAAGCCATTGACAGATTTCTGGATGGGACTGCACAGAACAGTCTGCGCTGGCCAAGCACGCCGTAAAGACTTTGATGCCCGTTGCTGCAACATACGTGTGTAAAAGTGGAGTCTCAGTAATGACAAATATGAAAACAAAAATACAGGTACAGAGCAAGACTTTGTGTTGAGAACAATTTAAGACTCAGACTGTCTCAGATTAAGCCAAACATAAAAGAGTTGTGTGCATCCTTCCAAGCACACCCTTCTCATTAAAACTGTGGTAAGTTTTAATTAAATGCACAGTACGGTAGGTTCAACAACTGTTAGTTAATACACCATAAATCTTTTGCAATATATACATTCTGCACAGGCTAAATGTTTGGCTAATTCAGCGTGTTGTTCATTAATGCTGACATTTATTAATAAATATCATTTGGTGCAAAAAAAAATAACAGCTGTTTAAGATTTTATTTGATATGTGCAGTGTTTACGAACACATTTTAAAGGAAGGGGTGTACTTGGCTAGAGGGCAGATTTCTGAAGGGGTGCACATCCGAACAAAGTTTGGGAACCACTGTTCTAGCATATTCAAAGATGATCCGTGTGACCCGGAAGTATTCCTTTCAGCGCATGCGCACATGAGCTACACTGCAGATAGGGTTCCATAGCAGATTGGGGAATCACAGGCCGTCTGCTTCAACTGGATGAGTTTGAGAGGAACAGGAAGGAGGAATAGATACACAATGGCAGTTCAAGAATCATGTTAATATAGAAATAGTATCAAATTAAAACTATTCAATTTTAACAATTCATTTAGGGAAATGAGGTCAATTTGTCCTAGCATTTTGGATTTTGTAGCATTTTGGATCGACTGAAGACTTTTTAAAGAAGTAAAGAAGATAATAAACCATTACAATAGTCCAGTCTAGACGTGACAAATGCATGAACCAGTTTATCTGCATCATTTTAAGATAAGATGTTTCTAATGTTAGTGATATAACGCAGGTGGAAGAAGGCGGTTCTAGTAACGTTTATGTAGAGTGGGATCTTATCAGTAAAGCTTAAGGCAGACATGTTTAGAAGGTCTATTAGTCTAACATGATGGTGTTGGAGACAGAAACACATCCGTCTTGCTGCTTCAGTTCATGAATTCACCACAAACCTCTTCCTTCAGGATCATGTCCGTCACCGTCAGCTGAATGTGTGTCAGGACTCATGGGACTTTCATTTCTCTCACTCCTTTACCTTTCCCTCTCCATGTCGCTCGTTCTGGTCCCCCCTCCGCCCTCCCCTGACTTTTCTTCATTTCACACTTAGAAAACAATCCCTCATCCCTCCAATCGTAAAGGTCAAACAATCCAGCTATCCACCTGCCAGTGTCTAAACATTTCTCCTCCAGTATGAAATCACGTAGCACGCCAATATCCTCGGAGAACTCCGACTAATTAATGATTTAAATATGAATGAGTTCATTTGCATAATCACACAAGTTCTGCCACCATGTCTGGCACATGGAGAGGGCTGCGTGCAGCAGATGGTGGAGGCAAGCAGAGGATGGTCTCTTCTTTATCTCACAAAGCCCAAACAGTTTATTTTTGTTTGCTTTATGCAAATTTAACAGCAAGAAGAACACATCAGGTTGTCTTTTTTTTTTAATATCTTAGAGCACGATTTGTGAATAATTTCTACCAGATTTGAGCTGTGAAAATTTTAAACGCCAGATCAATCCCACAAAACCACTCTGTTTTTTCTGTTTGGCGGAGATGATGTTCTCACGGTCACAGTGTTTGTTTCGGTGCAGGATTGCATTATTTACTGCAATAACAGTAAAATGTACCATGCGGCTGTTCAGAAGTGTAGATGTGTTTCACGCCGAGGTCACAGAAGATCCCTTTCCACTCTGTGGTTAAATTGTAACCATGGCAACAATATGATGTCTCCAAACACTCCGCTCTCAGCTACCAAATTTATTTTTAAAATCTTATTTTAAGAAACTGCTGAAACAAGTCTGTCTGCATGCATTTGAACATGTTCTTGTTTTTTTAAATATTTTTTTTATAGCTTGTTTGAATACGATTATTGATCAATTCAGAAACTTCACATCTGATGAGAGGGAATACGATTTTTGCGGAATCTGTTTTACTTTAATAAACTTTAATGGCATTTTTAAAAGCTAGCTTTGTTTAATCAACAAAACTCAAAGAAAATGAATGAACTGTCACTGAAGATAATTATTGGCTCCAAATCTGCTAAATTGTAAATATAAAGTATGTTAAAAAAAAATTGTTGCACAAAAGAAGTAGCCTAAAAATAAACGAAAAGGAGAAAAAAAGTGATTACCCAATTTTTTTCTACAAGTCGCACATTTTTAAGTAAATTTGCAAATCCTGCGACTTATACACTGAAGTGACTACCGGTAATATACGTTTTTTTTTCTCCATATTTCTAACCAAGTTTTGTCTGAGATCTGACAATTTCATTCATTCTGACATGGAAAATATTGAACACTACCATTTTCAGCCACTAGAGGTCAGTCAACGGGTATGGCAAGCTAAGTGTCTCATTAATAGGTAAAAGTGGCTATTAATGAGACACTTGGCTTGCCATACAGGCCACATTTGTCTCGCTCTGGAACTCTTGGAGCAAACATCAAATCAGCTGCATTCACCGCGCCGCCCAGGAGAAATGCAGCTGATTTCACCGTTAAAGTGCATTTATTATGTAAAAGTTGAACCTTTACTATAATGTCAAGCAAACAAATAATTGTTTTTAAGTGTTAATCTTGTTAAATTCTTACGTGTCCTCCCGTGCACTCTCCCACGGCCGCCATTTGGCATCCAATCGAGTTTTGGCACAACACCGGCCCACATTTCCAGGTTACCATACCATATCATACCATTTTATTTATAAAGCACTTTAAACAGGAACAAGTCCACACCAAAGTGCTGGACAAACAAACACGCAACAGGCAACACAGACAATGAAGTACAACACGAAAAACATAAAAACATTGCAGATCATAAATCAAACGATCCAATACAAATCAGCTGGCATTGAAAGCAATGGAGTAAAATGGGGGTTGTCAGTGGTGACTTGTAACAAACGTGACGCGTCAGCGGTGAAGCATAACAGACTTATTCATGTTTTTCGCCACTGTATTAGACATATTTGGACTGATGCAACTTTCACATCGTAAAGTACGGTATACAAAAGTATTGCTTCAGGTACAATGATTTCTTTCGCTGATGAATGGTTAAAGGGAGCAGACACGCTGACATTTCTCATGTTTAAACTCAACATTTTTCATATTCTAAGCAATTAAATATGCTTGCATACCTCAAAGATCTTGCTGCGAGCTGTTCGTACTCAGTGTAGGAGATAACTCTCAGCTACTACCACGTCAACGTCTAGCTCAATATCTTTAAAACTAATTATATATATCCTTTTTGTTTTTGCTAGCGTTGATTGGTTGTGCAGCCATCATGAATGGGAATGATTCCAAGAACTTCAACTAAATCTGTTCACTGGTTTTTGAGCCATTTTGTAACAGACAACCTTTCATATCTGTAGCCACTAATAAATGATCAATTAATGAACTCTACAAAATTTGTATGAATTCTGCTAAAAAAAAGTTTAAATGAGTGCAAAAATGTAAAATTAGTTGAAAAAATCTAAAATTACCGTAAAAATTTGCTGAAATAGAAAAATGTGGATTTTGCAGACACTGATGATGATGATGATGTCACAGACTGAGCTGGATCAGAGGTGAGGAGTGATGACATCACAAAGCTGGGGTGTCATCGTCACATCAAAGGAGTGACATCACAACTCACAGCTTTGTGATGTCATCGCTCCTTTGATCTCAGCACTATATAAGTTCCGACCGGTCTTTGGTTCCTCACAGTTTGAAACACTTGTTGTTCCGAGCGCATCAAAACGTTGGTCAAACAAGCCAAAGTTATTGTCGTCCCATTTGTTGAGTTTGTGTCGTGTTTTCGAAGCAGCCATGTTTGGAAAAACTACTACGCAGGTTGAGAACCTCCAGGCTCCGGCCTCTGAGGCCGAACGTAAAGGTCTTAAAGGTCGATTCAGAGACTTGGTTGGTGGAATCCGTCGCAGTACGGCTGCTGTGGTATCAGTTGATGTACCAGAAACCCTGGAATCGTCAGTAGATCCAAGACCCATCCCGCTCTTTGAATCCCAGAAGCCATCTCCGCAGCTCAAAGCTGTGGACAGAGCTTCACCACGGGTCAGAGCGTGGGTGGACTATTTGGAACCTGACATCATTCTTCCAGAAGTCCCCGATATGGTGGACTCAGAAGATAGCCAGGATGAAGGCTCCATCTCAGAAGAACCTGTTGGCGCGGCTGTGAAGCGTTGGATAGATTCTTCAGATATTCCCACCTGTGAAGGACCAGAACTTGATGCAGGTGTGGAGCTATCCGACGACGAAACGTCCGTCGTCCTGATCCTGAAGCACGTCATGGAGCGTGTTCTTGAGAAGTCATTGCTGCACTGTCCTCCTGAACGCATTCACGCTTTGCAGGAGAGACTATTGGAGGAAATCTGGTGTGCTCTGGACGGGGAGCGTTTTAATTTCTCCTCCAAGAACATGAAAAAGGTCAGCAAATCAATCTTCAGATCCATGAAGAAGCATCTTTTCTGTGAAGGAAAAGATCTGCTTCCTGTGCTGGTGATTGCTGGCTCTGCAGCCGAGGAGTGCGTCGCCCAAATATTCAAGCGAAAACTCCTGAAGCTCGCAGAGAAACCGTTCATCTTCTCAAAGATCAGGAAACTTTAAACACAGACAGAGATATATATTTGTATTTATTTTTATATAGACATCTGTATTTGTACACATATTTTTGTATATATGAATTTTATAATCAATTTTTTTTTAAAATTATTTAAAGAAACAAACAATTTTTTTAAAAGTTTAAAATTAAGTAAATATAAACCATAACAAATTTACAACAACAGGTGTTTCCGTCTGTATGTCCTCTCTGAAGAATCGCCACCTTATCGTGGTGGAGGGGTTTGAGTACCCCCGTGGTTTTGGGGTCCGTGTTGCATGTGGGCAACATGGCCTCAGATGTGGAGGTCAGACTGAGCGATTCAGCTTTAAGAAAGTTTTAGGTCAGGGGTCTGCAACGATGAAAAGAGACATTTTTGGCACTTTGCGTCACCAGAGCTAGCTGGATGAGCTTAGATTAGCAGAAGGAAGTGGAGAGAGCGCATTGTTAAGTGCCGTCTGGGATTAATAAAGTATTTTTGAATTGAACTGAATTGAATTTGTTGAATTATGCTAAAAAAGTTTAAATGAGTGGAAAAAGGTGGAATTAGTTCGAAAAAAATCTAAAATTAACATAAAAGCAACACATTCTTTGATGACATCACAAAGCACAGCTTTCTGATGATGTCATGGACTCCTTTGATCTCAGAATCATCAAAGTTCCGACCGAACGTTTGATCCTCACATTTTTAAACAGTTCCTGTTCTGAGTGCATCAAAACATTGATTGGACAGTGGAGAGAGCACGTTTTTGTTGAATTATGCTAAAAAAAGTTTAAATGAGTGCAAAAATGTGGAATTAGTTGGAAGAAAATCTAAAATTAACAGAAATATTTGCTGAAATGGCAGAAAAATGTGAATTTTGCAGAATTTGATGGTGATGTCACAGATAGAGCTGGATCAGAGGTGAGGAGTGATGACATCACAAAGCACAGCTTTTTGATGATGTCAGATGAGGAGTGATGAAGTCAAGGACTCCTTTGACTCTTAGTTATATACCACCACACAATACAATATAACACACCGTATTATTTTACATTAGTATTCTTTAGTGTATATCTTAGATCCTTGTATACTGTTTCTTTTTATACTTTATATTTTTACTATTTTTGGGTGTAACTGGGACCTTGAGTACACAATTTCGTTCCACCTCATGTACCACATGTGATGCAAATGATACAAACCTCGAACAATAACCGTCTTTATGGTTCAACTAAATAAGTGCAGCTTAGTAAACAGTTAAAAACACATCCGTCAGTGTCCTGATTTTTATGTGCAAGTACACAACGACTTACTTCCAACACACTGCAGAGATTTAGAAAATGTCACCACAAGTCAACTCCTCCTCAGCTCTTCTGTGACTTCCAAATAAAGAGTCAAAACACCGGCAATTAAAATCCCATGAAAGAGTTGGATCCTTCTTTGGCTTGTCAAACAGTCCTCACAAGCTGGGGTTTAATCTCAGGAATGAACCTGCAGAAAGACAAAAGATCACATTATGATGGTCACTTTGAAGAGTTTATTTTATTTTATTATGTCAAGATTTCAATTAAACTAATTCTCCTCTAAATGTGTTCTTGTCATAGTTCAGTTTAGTTTTTAACTAATATTTTGTAGCTTTACTTTTAACTCTCAAGGTCTCATTACAGTATGTGCAAAGAACTTCAACCAAATCAACTTAATATTGTGTTAATTAAGTATTCTCTGATACACAAACTAAAGCATATAATGAGTTACAATGTATAATATATTGTGTTAATTATAAAACTTAATGACAAAATTGTCATCAAAAGATTTCATTACAAAAAACACCCCAGCTGACCTGAATTCGCCCAAAGGTCATTCACCATTTTTAATAAATGCTTGGTTGTATTGTGTTGTACCATCCACAAGATGATATTATCCAACCTTAGAATTAATAGACTACAGCCTATATATATTAATGTAAGATCCGCTCCTGACTTCAGGTCGGATTCCTTAGAAAGATATTTGAGCAGTCTGTTGATTTTTGATGGGGCAGGTTAAAGGTCAGCTATCAATTAGGGTTGGGCAATTGGCCACATACATCAGCCATGAGAGACTGGAGTGCATCAGCAGAGGTTGACACAAGTGGCTTCCGTTTTTCTGAGTCAACCTACTGTATTTTTGTCTCGGGCACCCAGATTTCGCCTTGAGATTGTCTGTTGGATATCTAAAGGAAATAGACATGCAGTGTTTCCCATAGGCCAGTTGCCTTTTATCGACGAAGGTGTGGGCTTGTTGTGGGTGAAGGATATTTAGGTAGGCAGAGCTAGGGCTGGGTACTTTTCTAAAAAATAAATCTGTATCTGCACTGGTGTCGGTACCTTCACTTGGGTGTCGGTTCCTGGACGGTTCTTTTTTCTGTACCAACTTTATAATTCATATTAATTCTAACAAGAAGAAAATTAAGTTACACATCACAGTATAAATCTTGAGTTTTATTTTTTTTAACTTTGGTATTTTCCATTCCAAGCAGTTTTCTTACATAAAAATAAATAATTTCCAGGTCAAAAGAACAGTTGCAAACCAGTGACACGTCAGTGCTCACTGCTACACACTGAGGACCTTTTCACCGAACAGTTTTTCTTCAGAAAAATCAACATGTCTGCTTTCTCTGGACACAAACAAGTCCCTCACATCCCACCACCAGGTCACTGGATTCACTGAGGTTAGTTTATGGCAGACTTCTGCACCTCTGTGTCTCTTCCTGAATCTTCTCTGTGGTTCTCTGGGGTTTAGGGCTCTTATCATCTCCCTAATTGACATAAGAACACAAAACATCAACAATTACATGGTTGTGCTATTATTGTTCAAAAACATTATCTAGGCTGAGAGATAAAGGCTCAGCTGGTCAACAATGTCCTTTACAGCAGTGGTTCCCAACCTATTTTCCTCAAAGACCCCCCTTCTTACTTCCTAGCCAATCTGAGACCCTCCCAATCCCTCGCTACTCCCCTCTCCCAAAAGACTCATTAAGATTAATCTCATTATCAAAGTGATAAAATAATAAAGTAAATATTATAAGTAATGTTATAAGCAATATTATAAGTAAAGGTACTTTAAGTAAATATAGAATAAAGTCAATAAAAGAAAAAGTAAATAGTTACAAACTTTTATTTGTAAAAGGTATAAACTGGCAGTTGTACAACAGAAACAACTACAAGAACATTGTTTTGAGAATTACTCAAATAACTTTCATTCAACCTTTATTTATACAGGCTAGCCTCGTTGAGTCACAGGGACTCATTTACAAGAGGGACCTGTCTCACTCACACCAAACAACCATCCACTCTCACACTCACACCTAGGGTCAATTTAGAGTCACCAATCAGCCTAACAAGCATGTTTTTTGGTCTGTGGGAGGAAACCGGAGTACCCGGAGGAAACCCACGCATGCACGGGGAGAACATGCAAACTCCACCCAGAAAGGCCCCGGACCGGGATTTGAACCGGCAACCTTCTCGCTGAGAGGCAGCAGCTCTACCAGTTGTGCCACCGTGCTGCCCATTCTTTAAAATCTAATCACAGAGCAATTTTAAAAAGTCTTAAAAAATAAAAATTGTAGTTTTGTCAAGATCTCAAACTCTGGGCATGAACACACAACTCTAACAAAACAAAGACTAATGCATGTATGCATACATTACCTGCATGCATACATGCATACATACATATAGTTGTTGTAGCTGCTGTTTTTGTAGTTGTAGTTCTTGTTGTAGTTGTTGTAGTTGTTGTTGAAGTTTTAATTGTTGAAATAGTAGTTGTTGTTGTTGTAGTTATTGTTGCTGTAGTTGTAGTAGTAGTTGTTGTTTTTGTAGTTTTAGTTGTTGTTGTTGTCGTAGTTGTTGTTGAAGTTTTAGTTGTTGTAGTTGTAGTAGTTGTTTTTGTAGTTGTTGTCGTAGTTGTTGAAGTTTTAGTTGTTTTTGTCGTAGTTGTTGTTGAAGTTTTAGTTGTTGTAGTAGTAGTTGTTGTTGTTGTAGTTATTGTTGCTGTAGTTGTAGTAGTAGTTGTTGTTTTTGTAGTTTTAGTTGTTGTTGTTGTCGTAGTTGTTGTTGAAGTTTTAGTTGTTGTAGTTGTAGTAGTTGTTGTTTTTGTAGTTGTTGTCGTAGTTGTTGAAGTTTTAGTTGTTTTTGTCGTAGTTGTTGTTGAGGTTTTAGTTGTTTTTGTCGTAGTTGTTGTTGAAGTTTTAGTTGTTGTGGTAGTAGTAGTTGTTGTTGAAGTTTTAGTTGTTGTAGTAGTAGTTGTTGTTGTTGTAGTTATTGTTGCTGTAGTTGTAGTAGTAGTTGTTGTTTTTGTAGTTTTAGTTGTTGTTGTTGTCGTAGTTGTTGTTGAAGTTTTAGTTGTTGTAGTTGTAGTAGTTGTTGTTTTTGTAGTTGTTGTCGTAGTTGTTGAAGTTTTAGTTGTTTTTGTCGTAGTTGTTGTTGAGGTTTTAGTTGTTGTAGTAGTAGTTGTTGTTGAAGTTTTAGTTGTTGTGGTAGTAGTAGTTGTTGTTGAAGTTTTAGTTGTTGTAGTAGTAGTAGTTGTTGTTGAAGTTTTAGTTGTTGTAGTAGTAGTAGTTGTTGTTGAAGTTTTAGTTGTTGTAGTAGTAGTTGTTGTTGAAGTTTTAGTTGTTGTAGTAGTAGTTGTTGTTGAAGTTTTAGTTGTTGAAATAGTAGTTGTTGTTGTAGTTGTTGTTGCTGTAGTTGTAGTAGTTGTTGTTTTTGTAGTTTTAGTTGTTGTTGTCGTAGTTGTTGTTGAAGTTTTAGTTGTTGTAGTTGTAGTAGTTGTTGTTTTTGTAGTTGTTGTCGTAGTTGTTGTTTAAGTTTTAGTTGTTGTAGTAGTAGTTGTTGTTGAAGTTTTAGTTGTTGTAGTAGTAGTAGTTGTTGTTGTTGAAGTTTTAGTTGTTGAAGTTTTAGTTGTTGTAGTAGTAGTTGTTGTAGTTGCAGTAGTAGTTGTTGTTGTTGTTATCATTTTTATTTTTATTCCAGCCTGTTTGTCTCTATGGTAACAGCATCTGTACAGCAGCAATTTTTTAATTATTATTTTTTATTTATTTATTCATTTTACATATAAAAAAAACATAAAAGATTATGAAAAAAAACATTACATAAATTTGTGAAATTTGAAGTTGATAAAATAAACTAACCAATTTATTTTAAAATGTTTAATTCTCAACAATCATTAGTTAAGCATTTGAAGGATCCGCTCTGTGTGTTTAAGAGGCCGATGAAATTAAAGTAGATGCAGAAACACAAGCACTTTGATTTTAGTGTCGCACAAATCTCAGCTTGTTTTGAGTCATCACAACTGTTTGCACTGAATGTGTTTGATACTGTATACTGTAATGTGTTGATGAGAGGCAGGTACTGTACTTTGTTCCACCAGGGTTTGAGTGGGAATCAGTTTTTCCTCAGTTTTGGCTGTCACCTTCAGATGGCAGTGTTTCTCTTAGCCTAGGCTCAAACAGAGAACAGGAATATCCTGCTGAACAAGAATCAAAGCTCTTCTAATTGATAGATTACTCCAATATTTTATGTGTTGCAATTAAAAGTGTCACTCCCTCTACTACTGTATTGTCCTCCCTGGATATTTATCTTTATAGGATTAACATGTTACCTTTTTTATTCTCTTCTCCTCTGGGAGCTGAAGTGTAATACTTTTTACTGTGTTTCTGGTGCTGCATCGAGGAAAGTTTGACAGTGAAGCAGTAAAGCTTGGTTTATACTCCTTGTCTAACATCTTTTACCCCCCGTTGAGTGAACCCAGCGCTGACGTAATTGCGTGTGTGTCACCGACCGCATTGAGTGTTTATACTTCTTTAAGACGTGGGGATAATCCCTCCCTCTTCCCTCCCACTGCATACGTCACGCGCACTCCCACTGCATGTTTTATCAGGACAAACGGATTTAATATAATGATAGGCTCCATTACCTCCATTTGTGAGTCCGTTATCATGAGCGTAGCCAGACTTTTATGAGGGGCGGATTGTTTACTTTAAAGGAAACGTTGACCTTAAAAAAGCAACAAGCCTCA
Organism: Garcialebias charrua; assembly: GCA_038048925.1. Classification (NCBI taxonomy): domain Eukaryota; kingdom Metazoa; phylum Chordata; class Actinopteri; order Cyprinodontiformes; family Rivulidae; genus Garcialebias; species Garcialebias charrua. The sequence continues at coordinate 14,978 of JBBPBX010016900.1, read as the reverse complement.
GTGGCTCAATGGAAAGGCATACGTTTTCCGCTCCAAAGCTTTTCTCGACTCGGGTTCGAATCTCACCTGGTTGAAGTTATTTTACGTTTGTCTTTCATTGGATTAAAAAAAAAAGGATTTTGTGTTAACCACAGGCATATTAACTCCTTTTTAAATTTATCCAATAAAAGACAAACGTAAAATAACTTCAACCAGGTGAGATTCGAACCCGAGTCGAGAAAAGCTTTGGAGCGGAAAACGTATGCCTTTCCATTAAGCCACCGAGGGTTGTTACTTTTTTAAGGTCAACGTTTTCTTTAAACAATCCGCCCCTCATAAAATTCTGGCTACACTCATGATAACGGACCACAAATGGAGGTAATGGAGCCTATCATTATATTAAATCCATTATAAATTCATAAATAAATATATATGTATTGGTGTGTGTGTGTGTGTGTGTTGGGTGCAATGCGCAAAGTGCAGAGACGCACGGTTTGCGTGTGCGCGCGCACATACAAGTTTCTCTTCAAAACTATCCATGTCTGTCAAAGCAAAAACAAAAAACGCCCACAAACTTTGAACCAATCACACGCTGCGAGCCGCATCGTCGGCGTCTCGGAGTTCTGCTTGGGGGCCACGTACAAGACGAGCTGTCACCGGGGGATCGCAGCGGGAGTGCAGCCAGAAGTTGCGCAACTTTTTTCACTCAACGGGGGGTAAAAGACGTAAGACAAGGAGTATAAACCAACCTTAAGAAAGGTCTGCAGAGCTCCACCTCCATGCCAAAGTTCTTCCGTGGCTCTGGTAATGGCAAAGCCATTTCATTAGTAGAGTTAGCAGGTGCCAGACCAGACCAGCCATTGGATTTCAAGCTGTGCTTCTTTAGAGAATCCTTTGGGCTTTGAAATGTCTAAAAGAAGAAAAAAACAACAACAACAAAAACCAAGAGGTTAAAACACATGCCACACCAATCATCATGTTGGCCTATTTTCATTCATTCAACCTTTATTTAGGCAGGTTAATCCCACTGAGCCTCGAGGACTCATTTACAAGAGAGACCTGGATTTTAATCCCAGTTCAACAAGTGAAGACAAATGCAAAAGCAACAATAGACTCGTATGGCTGATTAACACGGTTTTTATTAATCCTCATTATTTTCATCATGATGCCATGTTTGAAAGCAGCTGGGCTTTATGCTGTGTGGTCATGGCTGTCAGAAACAGGAAAAGCAGCAGGGGCCTTTTCTGTTCTGTTCTCAAAGAAACCTCTAAGAACGCTGAGCCGTTTAATTATTTATGACCATTCCAAGGAACTAACAATTATTGTTTAATTTCATGACTGAAGTTAATTTGTACAAATACAGTATTATGCTTATTTTTCCACCCATTGTGCATTGACTTACTTTGACTTCACATTACATCAAAATTGGGTGTAAGTTTACTTGGATTTAATTTCAAATTTTTAAAAATAGAAACATTATATAACATTACATACACACACACACACACACACACACACATTCATTTGTTCATTCGTGTTCATCTACTCATACAGACTCATGTTCGGGCTGCTGTTTGGAGTACTGTTTTACATAATGTTTTTCTATGCTATTAGTGCTTAGTGTATTTTTAGTTGATGTTTTGCTTAGTTCATATCTTAGATGTTATTACTGTTTTTCTTTTATATTTTATTGTTGGATGTAACTGGGACCCTGTGTACATAATCTCGTTTCATCACATGTACCACATGTGTTGCGAATGACAATAAAGATTCTCTGACTCTGACACACACACACACATATATATATACAGGTAGTCCCCGACTTACGAGCGAGTTCCGTTACAACGAGTTGCTCGTAAAGCGAAAATTCGTAACTTGGAACGGCCGCCACGTGTCTCGTAAGTCCGGAATTTCGCTCGTAAGTTGGAACGGTTTTGCTAGCGCGACTACAAACACTCGTTTTTCATCGAAAAACTGCTTACGAGTGCATAAAAATGATCGGAAACGTGTGTCCACATGTTTAGCTAACGAACTGTGGTGAAAAAACACAGAAAAATTCTGTATTTTTTGCGTTTTTTCCAAAAATTCGCCAGCTCGTAAGTCCGGAACCTCGTAGGTCAGAGCGCTCGTAAGTCGGGGACTACCTGTATACACACAGGTGGTCCTCGAGTTACGTACAAGTTCCGTTCCTACGCATCTTTCGTATCCCGATTTTGCCGTAAGTCGGACACCACACGAGCCGCACTTATACACGTACATGTACGGTACTGTACAGTTACCAAGCACTTCGCCTATCCTAACACAGTACCCTACATAATTATCAAGAAACACATACATTTGGATAAATAAAAAATATTAATTTCTTACTTAGAGCTGGTCAAGCCTGTCTCCGTCTTTTAACATGTTAGCTCTTGCACGTCCGAGCTCCGCAGCTTCGTGCTGCTCCACGCAGTCCAAACTGTTTACAGGAAGGACTGTTTGTATGTTAATTCCATACATTTGGAGCCATCATGAAAGGAAAAAGAGTTAACAACTTACTAGAGCCGTTTCTCCACGGTGTTAGTCCAAAAAGGCTGCCCCGTGTTAGCTGATGTTAGCCCCGCCATTAGCTGCACCCGTTAGCATTTTAGCTCGTTGCGCCTCCGGTGCAGCTCGCTGTCTGCTGCTTCACGGGGTCCACAGCGTCGTTTTCCTTCGTCCATCCGTCCCTCCGCAAAACTGCTGTTCAGCTCCCAGCTCTGATCGGACACGGTCTGTCCGAAGCCGGCTGGCCGGAGCTAACCGAAGCTAACCTCAAAATAGCGGACACTGCCGTCCAGGGTTAGCAATCGACGGCTGCTCCTCCGGGCCTGAGACGTCCACAGAGTTCACCGAGCATTTCCAGCTCATGTATCAGTCTGAGGCAACCTCTTATCGGACACACAGTCCTCCAAAGCTGGCTGTCGAGGCTGGAGCTAACGGAAGCTAACCTCAAAATGGCGGACACTGCCGAAAACACAGCTCGGTGTCCAGGGTTAGCAATCGGCGGCTGCTGCTCCGGGCCTGAGATGTCCACAGAGTTCACCGAGCGTTTCCAGCTCATGTATCCGTCTATGTATCCTGTATATACACACATATATATACATG
>JBBPBX010016899.1:29471-47506 GCA_038048925.1 Garcialebias charrua | reverse complement strand
TAACCAGAAAAATCAATATAATGTCACTTTAATTGGGGCCGTCACTTTAGATGTGCTGCTGATTACCCATGCTGCTGATTTCTTACCTTAAGCTGCTATATTCATACCCATCTGTTCACAACAGACTCATGTTCAGGCTGCTGATGAATAAACCATATACAAACTGGATTTCAAAAAAAGTTGGGACACTAAACAAATTGTGAATAAAAACTGAATGCAATGATGTGGCATCTAATATTTTATTCAGAATAGAACACAACTCACAGATCAAAAGTTTAATCTGAGTAAATTCATTCAACCTTTATTGACATATTAAAGGGAAATTATATTGATTCAAAATTTCACAGTGTCAACAAATCCCAAAAAAGTTGGGACAAGTAGCAATAAGTTGCTGGAAAAAGGAAATTGAGCATAACGAACATCTGGAAGACCAATTAACACTAATTAAGTCAATTGACAACATGATTGGATATAAAAAGAGCTTCTCAGAGTGTCAGTGTCTCTCAGAAGCCAAGATGGTAAGAGGATCACCAATTCCACCATTGTTGTGCAGAAAGATAGTGCAGCAATACCAGAATGGTGTTACCCAGTGTAAAATAGCAAAGACTTTTAAGTTATCATCATCAACCGTGCATAACATCATCAAAAGATTCAGAGAATCTGGAACAATCGCTGTGCGTAAGGGTCAAGGCCGTAAAACTCTACTGGATGCTCGTGATCTCCGGGCCCTTAAACGTCACTGCACCTCAAACAGGAATGCCACTGTCAAGGAAATAACAGAATGGGCTCAGGAATACTTCCAGAAAGCATTGTCAGTGAACACAATCCACCGTGCCATCCGCCGTTGCCAGCTGAAACTCTACAGTGCAAAGAGGAAGCCATTTCTAAGCAAGCTCCACAAGCTCAGACGTTTGCACTGGGCCAGGGGTCATTTAAAATGGAGTGTGGCAAAATGGAAGACTGTTCTGTGGTCAGATGAGTCACGATTTGAAGTTCTTTATGGAACACTGGGACGCCATGTCATCCGGACCAGAGAGGACAAGGATAGCCCAAGTTGTTATCAACGCTCCGTTCAGAAGCCTGCATCACTGATGGTATGGGGTTGCATGAGCGCTTGTGGCATGGGCAGCTTGCATGTCTGGAAAGGCACCATTAATGCAGAGAACTATGTTCAGGTTCTAGAACAACATATGCTCCATCTAGACGTCATCTCTTTCAGGGAAGACCCTGCATTTTTCAACAAGATAATGCCAGACCACATTCTGCAGCAATCACAACATCATGGCTACGTAGGAGAAGGATCCGGGTACTGAAATGTCCAGCCTGCAGTCCAGATCTTTCACCTATAGAGAACATTTGGTGCATCATAAAGAGGAAGGTGCGACAAAGAAGGCCCAAGACGATTGAACAGTTAGAGGCCTGTATTAGACATGAATGGGAGAGCATTCCTATTTCTAAACTTGAGAAACTGGTCTCCTCTGTCCCCAGACGTCTGTTGAGTGTTGTAAGAAGAAGGGGGGATGCCACACAGTGGTAAAAATGGACTTGTCCCAACTTTTTTGGGATTTGTTGACGCCATGAAATTTTGAAACAACATATTTTTCCCTTAAAATGATTTATTCTCTCAGTTTAAACTTTTTAATCTGTGATTTGTGTTCTATTCTGAATAAAATATTAGATGTTGGAACCTCCACATCATTGCATTCAATTTTTATTTACAATTTTTTTAGTGTCCCAACTTTTTTTGGAATCCGGTTTGTATTACATTATTATTGTTTGGCGTATATCTTTGATCCATGTATACTGTTTATTTTTATAGTTTATATCATTGCTACTTTTGGGTGTAAGTGGGACTTTGAGTACAAAGCCTGTATTGGTTCGATGTTTTCAGAGTTTGATTACATTGGTCTTGTTAGAGGACGCGTCGCAAACAGGAAGTAAACAAGAAAGGAAGGAAGGAAACAAGGAAGGAAGGAAGAGGAAGGAAACGTTTTTTTTGTTTGTTTTTTTGGTGGGAGCATCAGAAACCACCAGTGGCCTGAAGTTTGTCAACATGTCACGTTTCTTTTCGTCGCTGCATGGTTTCTGTAGCAGATGCTACATGCTAGCAGCGCGAGGCAACAAGCCGCCGCGGGCTGGCAGAGAGTTCAACCAGACACAACACCGGGGGCTAGCATTCTGTAAAACCCGGAAAAAGTCCGACAGTTGGATGTGTGGGGTTGGTGTGGGGATTGTTTTAGCTGCGGGACTGAAATACAGCCTCGACTCCGCTGACATTTCATGTGAGGACAGAGTTAAACACGCTAAATGGGCCGGCCAGTACACAGATGCAATAAAAGTGAGCAGAGACCTGCTGGAGCGGATAAAGGTAGGCGGAGAGGTAGGCCTGGAACAAGACTAATTATCTGTCCAGATAACCTTTAAAAACACCTGTACTGAGTCAGTTCTCCTGTTACCAGGCTGAAGTTGGAGCTCCTGGACTGGTAGTCGGGGTTTCTGTGGACGGAGAGCAGGTCTGGAGTGAAGGTGCGCACTTACAATCCATTCATTAGTCTGGTCCAAAATGAACGTTGGGTTGTGTCTGGACAACAACGTGACTAAGGTCAAAACTTTTTAAATTCATTTTATAAATGAGAGACAACAATTAACATATATGTAATTGGAAAAGAAAAAAAATATATAAAATGAAAGGTAGCAGATGAAGAATATATCTTATTAAATCTGCTCCTTATTTATCTAATAAGAATTTAGACACATTTTCTATAAATAATAAGTAAATAACATTCAATTTTCAATTATATATACAGGTGGTCCCTGACTTACGAGCGAGTTCCGTTCCTACGAGGTGCTCGTAGCACGAAATCTCGTATGTCGGAACACGAAACACATTTGCTTGTAAGTCCGGATTTTCAGTCGTAAGTCGGAAAATTTATGCTAGCGCTACTGCGAACACTCGTTTTTCAACACAAACGTACATACTAGTTCATAAACATGCTCAGAAACTTGTTTACAAACTGTTAGCTAACACACTTTCATCTAAAAACACTTAAAAGTGCTGTATTTTCTGTATGTTCTGTACAACTTTACCGTTCGTTAGTCAGCTCGTAAGTCCGGAACCTCGTATGTCGATGCGCTCGTAAGTCGGGGAGTACTTGTATTACTCATTTAAATACATTCATTTATATTTGTTTAACAATTCAACCTTAACCAGTTTTTTAAAGACAGGGATTGATTTGGCTTCTTTAACATCTGTCTTTAAGTTATTCCACAATCCTACTCCCTGAATTAAGGTAGTTCTTCAAAACTTTTCATTTAATACACCCGTCATGTGGGAAACAGAATAAGTAATGCTAACAACAAAACTACTGTACAGTACACTGGAGGTCAGTGTGCATAGTGTGTGTTATTTTGATGTCAAATTTTATTTCCCCCAAGGAATACCAATTATTTGCTGTGTTTTTGTTTAATGTTGTTTTTTGTTTTGCTTTTGGCTGTCTTGCAATATTCTACAGATTTTAATGAAACTTGCAGAAAGTAATTACCGGTAGTACAGGTAGTCCCCGATTTACGAGCGAGTTCCGTTACAACGAGGCGCTCGTAAACCGGAAATCTCGTAATTTGGAACGGCCGCCACGTGTCTCGTAAGTCCGGAATTTCGCTCGTAAATTGGAACGGTTTTGCTAGCGCGACTACGAACACTCGTTTTTCATCGAAAAACTGCTTATGAGTGCATAAAAATGATCGGAAACGTGTGTCCACATGTTTAGCTAACGAACTGTGGTGAAAAAACACAGAAAAACTCAGTATTTTTTGCGTTTTTTCAAAAAATTTGCCAGCTCGTAAGTCCGGAAGCTCGTAGATCAGAGCGCTCGTAAATCGGGGACTACCTGTAATTTTACTGATTCACTTTTTGAGCACTAAAAGGGCTATAATTATGTCAGTTTTACAGTTATTGTGTTAATATTTAAAATACCCTGATGCATGCTCAATAATCCAGGTAGAAAAATATAAAAAAAGCTACCGTATTTGCTGGTGTATAGGTCACATTGTCCAATTATCACCAATAGATTGGAAAAATCCCTAGATAGGTTGCACCGGTGTATAGGTCGCACCTACGTTTAGCTCTGCTGCAAATGTCTGCCACAGGAGCGCACAGCAAGGCTTTTAAGAAGATTAACACTTAAAAACAATTATTTGTTTGATAAAAATTATAGCAAATATATGTCTGAGCTGAACTTTTCCTTAATAAATGAACGTAATTGTGAAATGAGCTGGATTTAAAAATTTGTTTCACCGAAAGTGATAACAAGCCATATATAGGTCGCACCGGTGTATAGGTCGCAGGCCTTGAAAAAAACATAAAAAGGTGCGACCTATACACCGGAAAATACGGTAAGTCTGGTCCTATGGACATTCAAAAAAAAAAACTGTATAAACGTTTCGTCTTTCGTCCAAAAGATGTCCTCAGTCTGAGCTACTGGTTGATCCACTGTGAGAGGGTGCTATTTATAAGACTGAGCTGAATACAGCATCTCAGACTGAAGAAGTCTTTTAGACGAAAGACGAAACGTTTCTACAGTTTTTTTGTTTTGTTTTTTGTTTTGGCTTTGTTTTGTTTTTGAATGTCCAGAGGACCAGACTTAGCTTTTTTAAATATTTAAAATAGTTCACAACATGGACTGATGCACAAGGATGCAATAATCCAGGTAGATAAATCTCACAAGGTAGAGTCAGGTCCACTGGATGAATCTGTCCAGACGACCTGACTCTACCTTGTGAGATTCACAGCATTGTGCAAGATCGTTGAGCAATAACTGTCTGTGACGAACAGGGTTGTGAAAAGGGTGAATAGATTTTAAGATAACTTACATACGTAACTATTGGATATTCATCTACAGCTGATCAACTTTTAGAATCAATCCTGTTTAAGATGGCTGCCACCACGTTAAATGTGGTTCAAAATAAATCAGAAAAATGTATTTGGTCAAGCTTTTGTTGTATTTCTATTCTGAGCTATAAATATATCTATTCATATGATCTTTTCAGCATTTGGTAATGTTCTTTATGATGTGGGGTTTTGCATAAATATACCAATAATCTGCAGCACAAAAAAGCAATCGGCTTAGAATATATATACCGGTATATAGATTTTTTTTTTTTTTGTACGCAAAAAGCAGCAATTCAGGATATTTGTAGGATCATGCAGTTCAAAGCAAAAAAAAAAAAATTGTTTCCTCACAACCTTTTTTAATTAATTTCATGTTTACATTTTTGTAGAGTCCTAAAAGTTTTAAGGTCAATAATTCTTTAACATTTACTCTTTAACTGAGCCTGTTCATGAAATTCAGGTATGGGTTATGCTGATTTGGAGAACCGAGTCCCGTGCACACCAGAAACCATCATGCGAATAGCCAGCATTAGTAAACCCCTCACAAGTGCAGCTGCTGCACGACTCTGCGAGGAAGGAAAACTTGATCTGGATGTCCCCGTCCAGAAATACGTCCCCGAGTTTCCCCAGAAACAGTTCGATGGACAGGATGTAAGTCAGTTTATTAGTACTGTAACTGTGCGTCTGATCTTAGCAACTTTGTTCATTCCTTTTTATTTTTCTTCAGGTCACAATAACATCTCGTATGCTTCTGTCACACCTGAGTGGTATCAGACACTATGAGAAGGATCCAAAGAAAGTCAAGGAGGACAGAGAGAAAGCAAAGCGACTTTTAAAGCCACCAGTTAAAGATGAAGAGGAGGATAAGAGCTCATCTGGGAACAGAGACAAGCCAGCAACAGATCAGAACTCTAAAGGTAAAGAATCCAGTCAGGCTAGAAAGAAAAAAGAGTTTGAGCACGAGGAGTACTACTTAAAAGACAAGTTTGAAAGCGTCATTGAGGCCCTGGACCTGTTTAAGGACGACCCTCTCATGTTCAAGCCGGGTAAAAACACATGCTCAGTTTTCACATCTTGGTTTAAAATCTAACAGATCTTTAAAAGTAATGTCATGATGAATCAGATTTGGGTTTTGCTACATGTAGGCACCACGTTCCTGTACTCCACTCATGCCTTCACCCTTCTGAGTGCTGTTTTGGAGCGGGCTGCCGGTCGGCACTTTCTGGATCTGATGATGACCATGTTCCGTGAGCTGGGAATGCTCAACACGATTCCTGATGAGAATGACCCCATTATTTACCATCGCTCCAGGTAATTGATCATCTCTACTTCCACTCTGTCCACTATAATGTATCGTAGAGCTTCACAGCTGAGTGCAGGCAGATCTCAATGACCCTGTTCAGACTTTGCACAACAAATCCTTGAGTGATTTGATTGCAAGTGGTGAGCTTTGATTGAAAATATCCTAAGTGTTTTTGTGATCGGATGCCAGTTACCTGCTCTGTATGTCAATACACCATCAACATAGAAAAAAATGGACAACGCGACTCCATTAGCATTCATTGTCCAAAAAAATGAAGCGTGATTTTTTTAGAGGATGCCATACTGTATTTTGTAGTCAGGGGCTAGTAGCTGCTTTTACTTTGTGGCACCAATATTCGTCTTGTAATCCTGTGTCTTGATATACCGGTAATGTTTGTCTGTGAACAAGAAACGTAGCTATGTCACACAGTGGGCTATCGGTGACCAACAAGGTCTACTAATGGTTCTCTAAAAAATTACAAAACATTGACACATCTAAACTTTATTATTTTAACATTAACATGGTTCAGAGCCATTTGAGTTGCATATTTGTGGAGTTATGAGAGAAATAAATCAGCATTTGATAATTAGTGTTTGACAGAACTTGTGCTATGTTCACACTGCAGGCAAATATTCATTCAACCTTTATTTCGTCAGGTTAATCTCATTGAGCCTCGAGGACTCATTTACAAGAGAGACCTGCTACAAACTAAAGAATGATGACAACAGTAGAAATTTCCTTAAACAATCAACAATAGACAAACATAAGAGAGAAATACAGATTATTTTATTTTATTTTTTAACAAATTAAAACAAAATATCAAAAGTATCAAAACATTATAAGGTAGATGTAGAAAATCAGAAACTGGAACATATCTACAGTACATTGGTTTTTGCCAGGATTCCAAGAGATCCTTAAAACCATTTAGAGAGGTAAATATGACCCAATTCTTATTTATTTATTTATTTATTTATTTATTTTACAATTTGTTTATTTTTTCAAATCCAACCCTGGTCTTTTTTATATGTGGCACTAGCTTGGATGCAGACTGATCCAAGTATTGATCATGGTGATAGCAACCTCGTGCAGTTCAAGTCTTGGAACTCTTTATGTCTTCAGCTACAGAACAAAAGTCCAATTGTAATTTTCCAGGTTCTGGGTGACTTAGTTCTTCACAACATATGATACTAACGTTAGTGTCGGACCGTATCAATACTGGTGTGATGGGATTGATACTTAAGTTTGTTTCTACCTTCATTCCACCGCTTTTGTCACATAAATACAATCCTGTGTTAGAGGAACCATCATGAAGCAAGATTAAATGTAAACACCGGACCACAATCATGTCAGATAATATTTAATTCAGTTCTGCTTGCTAAACAACTTCAGAATCGATGCACACATACTAATATGTGTAGCATCCATATTTACTTCCTTAAACACAGTTGTCTGCATGTGACGTCATGACTTGTTCTGCGCATTCAGGTCGTTGCAGAATTTTAAACATTCACTGAAGTCTTGACTGAGGTTGCATTTGAATGAAAATGTGAATGACACAAAAACAATTGGACCTGGTTAAACAAAAAACCGAATTGAGCATTAAGACATGCAGTGTGAACATAGCCTGGGTGACAGAGCAAAGAGATTCCACCACGGTAAAACTGCATTAACCGCCATCAGTTTTAATTTGGACGTAACATCAGAGTCTCGTTAGGTGAATTTAATGTAGCTACAGCTAAATGCTGCTCAGACTAACACAGTACATCATAGCTTACAGTGACCACAGAGAGTGTCATCAGCTCTAAAAACATTCAAAACAAAACTTAACATTTGCTAAGCAGTGTTCAGGTAATCCATCCTTAATAATAAAATCCAAACAAAATCGACATTTTAAATAAGAAGGCTTCTGGTAAACAGTTAACAACTTTTAGCAGAAAAATAAACAAAAGGAAAAGCTGTATCTTCAGATTATTCCGGAGGGCACTGTAGCTCTTAGTTGAAACCAAATCTTTTTTTCTCCCGAGACATCCTGGGGATATCTCTGCTGCTTATGTGAGCTCACATCAGTTCAGTGCAGGACATATCAGACGATCAAACACATGCAGATTAAAAAGGTGTCTGGACCACCTTCAAATACGGTTTGAGTGAAAATGTTTTCATGCATGCTGAGGCCTGTATTTAGTGATTTTTAAATGCAATCCAGTGTCTATAGGTAAATTTAAATACTGGTTTTGAACTGAGTCATTCATTACAGTTAAACCTGTTGTTTCTTTAGCGTTGTAAGGAGATGGAGTTATTGCAGTGGTTGACCTGATCAAATCCAAATGTCGGTTCATTTTACTTTTTGATGCTTCTCCACAGATTTTATCACGTCAACAAGAGAGGACGTGTTGTAAACTGTCCATATGTTGACAACTCCTACAAATGGGCAGGAGGAGGCTTCCTGTCCACAGTAGGAGACCTGCTGCTCTTCGGTAACGCTCTGCTTTACAGCTACCAGGTGGCCTACCTTGATCATGAGACATTGCTCCCTGGCTTCCTCAAACCCAAGACAGCCACGGAGCTGTGGACGCCTGTGGACCACACGGAGGCCAGCTGGGATAAGGACGGACTGTACGCCCAGGGCTGGCTGGTGGTGGAGAAGGAGCAAAAATATGGCCAGTGCAGGAAGCGCAGACATTACGTGTCACACACGGGAGGAGCTGTGGGGGCCAGCAGTGTTCTTCTAGTGTTACCCAGTGAGGAGGCAGAACAACGAGGACAGACCCCCGTCCTCCCACAGGGGGTTGTGGTCGCCATCATTACAAACATGCAGTCTGTGGGACTGAACACTACCGCTCTCAAAATTGCACACGTGTTTGAAAAAGCCAGAAACAAGTGAGTTTCAGTAGGCGGGGCGCTCTGTTCTGTTGACGGGGTGGTGCGCCCCGCCTATACAGGTAGTCCCCGACTTACGAACGAGTTCCGTACCTACGGGAGACAATTCAACTCATTCCTTCATCTTTAAAACTTCGTAAGTCGAAAATTCGTAAGTCGGATCACATACAAATTTTTTTTTTTAAATAAATGAATAGATGTTTTAATTAGCGGTGCCCAGCACTGGTACTGTACAGTCACCAAGCACTTAGCCTATCATAACACATTTTTTAAAGATGAAGGAGTGAGATGAATTGTCTCCCATTCACATAAAGGGAGCTAGCTCCCTTATGTGAATGGAGCCTGCTAGGGAGGAGGGAGACAATTCAACTCACTCCTTAACTGTGTTAGGATAGGCTAAGTGCTTGGTAACTGTACAGTACCAGTGCTGGGCACCGCTAATTAAAAAATTAGTTCCACAATTTCTAAAACGCTTATTAATTTTTTTAGGTCCACAATTTCAAAAGCACAAATGTCTTATGAAAATTAGGGGAAGCTAATCTAATCCGCTATTTATATATTTCTATATTATATATATATATATTTATATATAGCCGGCAGCGTTATCAATATTTGCACTACACTGCCAACTGAAAAGTAACAAAAATGATCCTAAAAGGATGAAATTACAAAAATCAAAGGATTTATTTAATACTTTACGTACATATATTCTATTCGGCCACGAAATTAACAAAAAATAGAATGATCTTTTAATCCCTAAAACCACGTTTAAATCTCAAATACACGGGTGTGTCGCCACCGCATTTATACATAAAGTAACCCAAATACATGAAACTAACGACTCGCCGTCGAATGGTCGACACAAAACACACAATAAAATCATCCGGCCACGTTAATTTGGCTTGAAACAGCGGGGTTCTTTACGGATTTATGAAGACACCGAGCGCAGCCAGCTAGCCACAGAATTAGCCCCTGAGTTCAACTATGACCCGGAAGATGTCAAGATGGAATAGTCCATTTTTAGTAGGGGGATAAAGAAATCGACCGTTTTTTTATTGCTTATTTAATGATCGTTTTCATCGTAACTATAATTATTTTTATGTTAAATGTAGATTAACAAGCAGGATCAATGTTAGGAATGTAGGTGACTGGCCGGGGCGCGGCGGGGCCGGGGCCCCATGCTGATGGGATCCCCAGGCAACGGCATCATTTACCTACATGGTAGATCCGAGTCTGTTCTCCGCTCTGCCCCCCCTCCCCCCTCCAACCCTCCCTCCTCTCTGCTCTTACGGTGGGGAAAAAGGTAAAACAAGCAGCATAAGAGCTTGTAAATAAGTTTATTGGTTTTTACTGATAGATAATTAGTTATTAGCGGTACTGCATTTTAAATAAAAATAGCACAAATCCGCTTATGAATTATAAAAGTTAGTCAATTCACAAAAACGCTGACAAAAAGTTTAGGTCCACTGTAAGCGGATTAGCGCTTTAGCGCTCCCTAGCGTTCATCCGCCCACCTTTGTACAGTACTGTACATTTATTTATTTATTTTATTTTTAATTTCTTTATGAGATGCGTTCGTAAGTCCGAAACGTCGTAAGTCGAGGACTACCTGTATAATGGCAGGCGAAACACTGAAAATGTTTGAGGTTTACAGAACGCTGAAGTATTTCAGAGACACGTTCCATCCATCCGTTATCCCACTTCTTCCTCTCCTGGTACTTGTTATCTTGTGTAGTTTTGATACATTTAAAATACACTACTCTGAAAAAAGCTGGAGTCATGTCTCATTTCTTATTTTGTTCCTTTGCTCAAGTTAGGTGCAATCTTTCATGGAAAACTTCACAGGATAAAAATGTTTCTCTTCAGACTTACCGTAAACTCCATTATTGGACATAATGGAAGCTCGGGGGGGTTCACGTTTACCGGTAGTTAGTTTTGAGGTTTACGGACAATCACAGCTGTTGTTTTCCTGCAGCTGTTGGCCAACGTTTCTGTTTTCTACAAGATTATCTCACTTTGCTTCAATAATGTTGACGGCCAGGTTTTAGTGAAACCAATCTGGTGTGAGTGTGTGCTTTTCCATGTAGGTATGCGTTTACTGCATTGCCAGCATGTTTGGGATTATTGTCATACTGAAAAATGAAGGCGGTTGACTTTCAGCGGAGTTCTTTTTGGCGTATCACAGACTTTTGTCCATTTCCTATTTTAAAGAATGTATTCTTGATCGCCATCTTTCCACTGAACTTTTTCAGATAAGGTTTCGTTGAACAGAAAATGGATCAACTAAAATATAAGGCGCAACGCTTCCGAGGTTCATTCACCTTTGCATTTTTTTCACAGAAGACCGTCACATACAGTTCAGATTATTTTATTTTAGGCTTCCCACTTCGAAGGAGGGGATGTGGGGTTGTCTGTACTTTTGGCTTTTTATACCTAAATACTTCAAATTTATATTTTGTAGCTCAGAAAAAAACTAGAAACTAGGTAAATAAATAACCAATCTTTAAAGAGCAACTTTGAATTATATCAATAAAGTCTAGATTTTGTGTAATGGATTAAAATAAATGTGTTTATTTTTTTATTATGTTCAATTAAAGTGATACTACACCAGTAACAAAATGTACATAATGTGTATGTACACAAAACCTATCAGAATATCTGGAAGCAAGTCTGGCTCAATGAAATAACTAACTTTATTAAATTTAAAATAAATTATGATTTTATTTTTAGTTGTATCTTTTTTTTTTTTGCTGGAAGAAATTGTCACTCAGAACTTGGAGTTGATTTGTTTTTAGTGCAGGGCTTGTTTCCACAACTGAGGGCAAAGAAAACCCTTTTTTTGTGTGTGTGTGTCTTTTCCACTTCCATAATGAGTTTCTTAGTTTTATATTATGGCTAAATATAAAGTTGTTCATGTGTCCTTTATTTACTTTTACTGTACAATGATGAGTAGCAAGCTATTTCTGTACCCTATCCTGAAGAAATTCTGAGGAACGTTTTAATTAGGGATGCACTATATTGGATTTTTGGCTGATATACCGATATGTTAAAATTTATTTTGCCGATACCGATATTTTTTCCCCTAGATCAGAGACTACATAGCTTTCTCTGCTGTGGAATTAAAATACTACATTATTCTGCATGGTCTTTGTCAATTTGACCTGCTACCAAATGCAGATTCCAAAAAGGGGCTGGAAATGATGTAACACTTCAACTTGGATTATGTTTAATGTCAAATTTATTCATGACATTTTACAATGACAACACTCGAACAGTGCAAATTTGTAAATTTTCACAAATCTAAAAAGCACGCATGAAGTGATAACATGCTGGCGCTGCAGGCATCCAAAATATATATATATATATATATATATATATATACTGCATCTTTTATATATGTGAGATATTGTTGATGGAATTGTCGATGTTCGATATTTAACTTTATCGCTAATTTTGGCCGATACCATGCCGATAAAATCGTGCATCCGGGGTGCATGGATTAAAATTATAGGGATGCAGCATCCCTATAATTTTAATCAATTTTCAGCTAAAACAAGTGGAAAAAGGTCTTATGCGTAAGCGTGTGTGCACATTTTTAGCTGTGGTGGCAGTTTATTTGTTGGGCCCAAACTGTAGTAAAGCTTTTATGGCACCAGGTGGCAGCAGTTAGCTGCGTCTTAAATTACCTTACCATTTTATTTATCTTAAAACAGCAACAAGGTCAACAAAGTACTGTACAGCAAAATTAAAAAAGTAAAGCACACAGCAAAAAATACATAGATCCAAATGGTAGAAGATAATAACAAATGGCTAACATTAGAATTCAGACTGGTTAAAAATAAATTACAGTGTCAAAAGCCATAAAAGTGGGTCTTTAAGCGAGAGGGGGCCTGCCTGACACCTTGTCATTCCACAGTCTTGGACCTGCAACAAAGAAGGCCCTGTCACCTCTGAGCTTAAGACAGGTTCAATCACTAGAAGCATCACTTCAAATTACCTATTATAAACTGAAGGTTTTGGAATTTAAATCTGTTCTTGAACATTACATCCAGTTTAAACATTTCCATATGTTGCCTTTGGGAGAACTAAACAACGTGAATACAGAAGGAATAAAGATGGCAGCATAGAAAGCCTCCATATTCGGAGCAGTTCGTTTCTGAGTCCATTTCCATCAAAATAGCTTTAAATAAAAGTGATTAAAAGTGATAAAAGTGAAATAAAGGTGATTGATTGATTGATTGATTAAACAAAAGACTGATAACACAATACCATCACTGAGTACCTCTGTCCTTATTTACCCATTTACAAAATTAAATAACTTGTTGCAAGTTCACCCAGACTTTCTCATTCTTTACGCTAATTGGAATTTTAATGATAAACAACTGTCCGCAGTATGAGTTTTTATTTTTATTTGGTTCTATGCTTAATTTGCATTTGTGTAGGATGCTGAAAGTTTTTAAAAAAATTTACTCATGCAGTCCAAGGGTTGTTTCTCTCCTTGCACACTGAATTAAATATGTTTTTGTAGCACCGTTGTACTTTCAACTGCTCCGTGTTGGCCTATTATGAACTGAACAACACACAGCAGCTTGCTTTTTGCATTTACTGCTGAATTTCCAGTTTGCTATGGAGCCAGAGATTTTTGGAATGTGAGATCAATGCAAGTCCCGACATTTCCAAGAAGCAATTAAAGGGTTCAGGGTTAAAACAAGATCAGAGTAGGAGTATGAATGGGCAAGGCCACTGCAGGTCATGAATGAAATGCTCATGGTTTGACTCAGCAGAGGTTTGAAACTGACTCGGTTTTAAAATGTGTATGTGCACATTGTTAAAGTATGAATCAAAACTTAACCACGCTTAACCATTTACAAAAAATATCTATTTATTGACATACTATATTCAAAAATGTTATAGTTACATTATGTTGAGTCCACTGTCACTCATATGTTTTAGTTTGCTCCATTAAACACATTTAAACAAACACGTTGAAATGTGATTTAACTGAAGGAACAAACTCCAACTTTAATGCTTTGTCAAGGACACCGTGTCGACGCTTGTGTCATCGCGTTTGCATTTGACGCCTTTCTGCAGCTAAAAACACACAAACTACAGAAAATTTCATCAGAACACTCATCAGCTGTTGGCGCTTCATCTTGGTTCATCCGAGGCCAAAACAGCAGATTTAGCAGCCGATTAGTCCAACAAGTGTTTTTTTAAATATATATTTTTAGAAGGGGGGGCTGTACATTTGCTGGGAAGGTCATACTTTCAATGTTATACATTAATTCTCTTTTTTTCTCTGCTGTTTCGGTTGTTTTGGTTGTTAGGTTTTAGCAGCAGCATCCTGTGCAACAAAAAAAAAAGAAGTAAATCTTGTTTTTGTAAATCAAAGCACATCTTACTGATATTTTCTCATTTTTAATATCGTAAACCTTAACATGTTCACATACCTGACAACATAGTAGATAATGACTGTCAGCACCACTAAGATGAGAACGCCAACAATGACCACAGCTGCTAATAATCCTCTGTCCTGCTCATCTGGAGACTGGGCTAAGAGCTCATACAGCTCACATCTGCTTCCTTTGTAATTTTCTCTGCACCTAAAATAAGAAAGTTGACAAATCATAGAAATCTGCTAACAATATTACAATTTTAAGCATCCAAATATCCTCACATTTTGTTCAAAAAAATGATTTTTTATGAAACTTACACACAGGAAAATGCTTTCATTGAAGATAATTCATAACATGACGCTCCATTCAAGCAATAAGTGGCATCCTGTGCATCACAGGGGTTTCCGTGCTCTATGAAAACAAAACGGAACATTTTTAAATGCTGATTTGTATTTTATTGTTTTTACAGCTGCTAGTTATTTAAAAGAAACATTACCTGCCATCATTTGGAACGCTTTTCTCCTGCTGTCCTCGTTGATCAAAAATATGTAGGTTTACTATTTAATTGAAAGCTGTTTTCTTAGACAGTAGTCTGTCAACCGAAAAGGAAAACGTCTCGTTAAAAGTCAAAACTGATGTAAAAATAGCTTCTTGAAAAGGTTTCTCCTGGAAAAGTGTCTTTAGCTTTGACACAGAAATGAGTGAATGCCTTTAATAAAACGTAACACTCACCCATAAACCAGCTCATAAAACCCAAGCTTTTGGAGTATAGTTCAGTGAGGAAACCTTAGTGGCGTCTGGATCTCTGAATAGTTTTCTCATGTGGGCGTGCTTTTGTCTAAAAAATGTTGTGATGGCAGTTTGTCTGCTTTGTGAATGGCAAGTGAAATGTCAAGATACTCGCCTCTGATTGCTGGGTATTTAGTAACGTTTTGTAATGTTCTGGCATACAAATGTCCCGGAGGCTTAAAGTATATTTTTAATCCTTTTGAACTCGTGTTGGGCAGAGTCTAGTCTTATTTTTAGTCTTAAGTATGGGGTCAGGATGGGAGAAGAAAATACCTGTTGTGCTTGTGAACACAGCCTTTCTGGGTTTGGTAAGACATATGAATGACTGGCATGCAAGAAGGCATGAATGGAATCGTGGGAACTTTTTTTTTTTTAATATTAAAAAAATCTCCACCGTCTTTGCAAAACCGTTACTCATCTGTCTTTTTTTCACCTTCCCATGATTCTTGTTCCTATGTGGAAACTTTACCTTTGAATTGTTTTGAACAGATACAATCACTGCCTGAGTGAATGCTTTCAAATATTTGTTATTGTTTTAAAACGAGGCTTTTTCATGAAATGTTGCGTTTAGTTTGAGTTGTGCATTTTTTATCAAAGAAAATACGGAGTATTTGTGTATAACTGCTAACTTCAACTCATTTCAGTGGTATTTGGTGTCATTTCATGACAAAATTACTTCAGGGATCTATGAAAAAAAATTGTGCTTACCTGAGAAATTACATACCGGTACATTTAACAAATTTTCAACTTTAGTTTGTTTTGTTTTTTTGCTGAACTTTAGGCATTTTATCAAGCTTCATGCTCAGCCATCCAGGTAAAAAAATCCAACAATGTTCAGTCGGGTCATCTGGACAGTTTCTTTTTTTGTTGAGAGACGTTTTGCCCTTCATCCAAAGGGCTTCATCAGTCTGAGAAGTCACAAACTGTTTTCCCCAGTAAGGAGTACACTCCTACAGTGGACCAACCAGTTAGCTGGTGATAAGATGGTTTCTGGGGGCTGTCTTCTCCCCGGTCGACTCCTCCCAAGCTGCCACAGCCTGTGGTTCAAGACACCAAGGTTCATGCTTGGTCATCCAGGTAAATTTAGGCATTTTAAGATGTGAGACAAACCCTCTCTGAGCAGAAACAAGTTATGAAGTTAATCTGGTTCCAAGACAAGACTTCAGCTGTTTCAGTCAAAAAGTCCCTTTTTGTTTTTGTTTACTCAAAATTAAAAGACTTCTGAGATTTTTCATTTCATATATTTAGAAATAGTTGTGTTGTACAGATAGTAAATGAGTGTTGAGTAATTTGTTTTCATCACTTTAGGAACTGCAGTAGTGTTAATATTAATTAAAACATGGATATAGAACAACAAGTGTAATCTGTCTGACTGGACCTGAAGGTGTCTTTCGTCTGACATGGGAAAAATAAAGTATTTCAGGGCTTAGCTACTGAAAGTGAAAATCTGACGAGCGTACACAGGTGCGGGTCATAAAATTAGAATGTCATGAAAAAGTTAATTTATTTCAGTCATTCCATTCGAAAAGTGAAACTTGTATATTCATTCATTACACACAGACTGATATATTTCAAATGTTTATTTCTTTTAATGTTGATGATTATAACTGAACACTAATGAAAACCCCAAATACACTATCTCAGAAAATTAGAATATTGTGAAAAGGTTCAAATGGAAGACACCTGGTGCCACACTCTAATCAGCTAATTAACTCAAAACACCTGCAAAGGCCTTTAAATGATCTCTCTGTCTAGTTCTGTAGGCTACACAATCATAGGGAAGACTGCTGACTTGACAGTTATCCAAAAGATGACCAATGACACCTTGCACAAGGAGGGAAAGACACAAAACATGCTAAAGAAGCTGGCTGTTCACAGAGCTCTGTGTCCAAGCACATTGATAGAGAGGTGAAAGGAAGGAAAATATGTGGTAGATAAAAGTGTACAAGCAATAGAGTAACCACACCCTGGAAAGGATTATGAAGCAAAACCCATTCCAAAATGTGGTGGAGATTCACAAAGAATGTACTGTACTGTAATTGGAGTCAGTTCAAGAACCACCATGCACAGACATATGCAAGACATGGGTTTCAGCTGTCGCATTCCTTGTGTCAAGCCACTCTTGAACAAGAGACAGCATCAGAAGCGTTTCACCTGAGACTGCTGCTGAGTGGTCCAAAGTTATGTTCTCTGATTAAAGTAAATTTTGCATTTCCTTTGGAAATCAAGGTCCCAGAGTCTGGAGGAAGAGAGAAGAGGCACTGAATCTACGTTGCTTGAGGTCCAGTGTCAAGTTTCCACAGTCAGTGATGGTTTGGGGTCATGTCATCTGCTGGTGTTTGTCCACTGTGTTTTCTGAGGTCCAAGGTCAACGCAGCCATCTACCAGGAAGTTATAGAGAACTTCATGCTTCCTGCTGCTGACCAACTTTATGGAGATGCAGATTTCATTTTCCAACAGGACTTGACACCTGCACACAGTGCCAAAGCTACCAGTACCTGGTTTAAAGAGCATGGTATCCCTGTTCTGAACTGGCCAGCAAACTCACCTGACCTTAACCCCATAGAAAATATATGAGTTAGATTGTGACGAGGAAGATGTGATACACCTGACCCAACAATTGAGAAGATCTAAAGGCCACTGTCAGAGCAACCTGGGCTCTCAGAACACCTGAGCAGTTCCACAGACTGATCGACTCCATGCCACTCCGCATAACTGCACTAATCCAGGCAAAAGGAGCCCCAACTAAGTATTGTATGAAGTACATGCTCATACTTTTCAT